>OMLI01092804.1:0-15337 GCA_900302605.1 Rondeletia loricata
CCATAGAGGACAATGTAGTCCTTCAATTGAATTGAAAACATGAAAATCACCTAAATTGGAGTGATGAGGTTTTCACGCAACAACAGTGATAAGCAGGCTTTGCTAAAGTCTAGAGTGCACAATTTTAAAAGACATTCCACTATTTTGAATTATAGGAAATATGTCATGCTAGCTATCAGGGAAATTAGAACAGAACAGAACAGAACAGAACAGAACAGAATAGAATAGAATAGAATAGAATAGAATAGAATAGAATAGAATAGAATAGAATAGAATAGAATAATTGTACTTTTCCTGAACAAATAAAGCTGCAGTCTTACTTTGGATCACACAGCTGCTGATCCTGCGAGAAGTGGACTGATCAGAATCACCATGGTCAGCTTCCAGCCAAAGATTAAACCAATAATGATGCCTGCCAAAAATGTGCAGAAAAAACTGCACAAATGCACAAATCTTCTCTCCAAGTCCATAATTCATTGTGTTAATGTCACTGCAGAATGTTAAATGTCATCCATGAAGTGAAATGTATGCCCAAGGAAGAAGAGCTTACTCTCTGATAATGAGATTTTACCACAATGTAAATGTAACATTAGCAGGATATAATGCCATTAAAGATCTACACTGTTGTTGCATCCGCTATCTCATAAAATGGTCTGTCCCACAAACACAATCTGATTAAAGTCCCTTTACTCTGGCAACCTGATGTTGAGAACTCCAATGGTCTGAGTATCAAACCAGGCGATCGGCTGATCAAGTATGGCATGGAGGAACTTCTCCCTGATCCTCTTTGTCTGCTTGGTGGCTGTCAGTACAAACAGCATCACCTAAAATGTCCCAAGCAGCAGCACTACACAGCCAATACCAACAAAGTAATAAGCATGTCTGCCGGGGAAAATAAAATAAAAACATATATTATAGATATATATATATATATATATTTATACATATATATAGTCTATTTATGTGATACGTTTGAAAAAAGTATGAAATGAAAGGACTTTTTTGTTTTTTAACCTTTGTATCTAATTAGTATTCCACTTACTCTGTCATGAGGGCTTCGATGTCTATTCCAGGAACTGTGACACATCCTGTGACACATGAGTTCAACATTGTTAAATTCCCTGTGGAAAATGATGATGATAGGTGCCAATTAAAATATAAACCCACAGCCCATAGTAAATCATGAGAACTGTGCTTGAACAATAGCTTATCTGTGCACCATAATGCGTTGGAATGCTATCCATTTTTTCTGCTTCTATACAGGTTCCCTATAGCATATTATAAGGTCAATGTTGTTAGGTAACACAAAGAACCAGTTAAATGAAAGGAAGGAGGTTGTCAAAGGCACTCGTGCAGTAGCCCACCAGGACAGACTAGACAGGATTTCTAAAAGGCACCTACCTTGGGTACCACGAGTTATTTCCAAAAGGACAGACAAAATTGCAAAATACTAGTAAAAACTGTTGTCTTCCTCTGGTGTGTGGAAAAGCACAGATATGTGGTGTGTGTCCTCACCCACATCAGCTCTCCAACTGAAGCACTGGGCCTTAGATACTGACTGACACCCACAACATAGGAATATCTAGGAATATACTTAGCACAATCTCTTCAACCAAAGAAGCCTTATGTATTCCACCTGTAAGATTGAGCTACTGTCCACTTTGCACAAAGCTGTCAGTCACCTGTTCAAAGACCATAGATGAGGGGCAAGGCAATGCCATGTAGTGCAGCACACATGAGGAAAATCTCCAGGGGAGTTGCATAGCAGAACTACACTGCAAACACATACAGCACTCACTCAGAGAGTAGTGGAAACATTTCTGGTGCAAGTTAAATTGGTCATTATGTTGAGAAACAATACATACCAACTTGAAAAATCCTACACTTTTTAACAGGCACTTTTGGCGGATCTGCTTTTTTCTTTCTCCTAGCAGAAATAGAGGACAGAGACATCACAATAAAAAAACACTCATTAATGTTTCATCATAAGAATCCTTAGCACAAGATAGATTATATACCTTTTATGCCATTCCTTACCTAAAGAAGCCCCTGTGCCCTTTGGCTTGGATTCAATTGCAATTTCCAGGGGCTCCTCTTTCTTTTCTTCCAATGGCTTCTCATTCTCCACAAATGCCAGATTGGGATATCCTTCAGAAATGACCACTAGGAACACAGTTAGAATAGAGTACAAGTGCGCTTATCTTGTAAACATTATGATTTGTACACATTTATCAGTTTTCACTTTCTATTAAATGTACATATTATATACATGCTGAACCAGTGGTATGTTCATAAATCTTGCTTGACAGATAGGTGTACTGTACCTCCTGGGTCTTGTGAAAGAAGGTCTGATTTATCTGACTCCAATTTGTCAGTACTGCAGGGGATGGATTGAGAATGTGAATTTGTGATCAAGCATGTGAAATAATGTATTTTTATATGAACATGCTTATGCAGGCATATGCACAAGTGTTAAATTGTTGCACAAATATAATTATTTGGTAACAGTTTTTATTAAGACCATACCCCTTGTGAATAATGACATGCATACAGAGTTTTGGTGAATTCATATAGAGTAAAGCGTTCAGCATGCTATGTGAACCCAGCAAGACACACAAAGAACTGTATGATGCATTGTACAAATAATCATTACACATTATTAGGTATGGTTATTATGACTTTTTGTCAAGTGATATTAGTAATACCTCATATTTAGCCAGGACTATTTATTTTTGTATTTTTTTACAGTGAAGCTTATTTAGCATTAGGAAGCATTGTAAGTCATCACTGAATAAATGAATTTGCTTTTTTTAATTTTTTTTCAAAAGCATTAGATATCTCTTCACAATGAATTAGGGCTAACAACAGAAACACAAGATACAAAGATTGGTTCTTACCTTCATGAACTGGGCTATGCACATTCTCTGTCACTGGAAAACAGGCTCTCAAAACAACAAATGTACAACATTGCACAGCCATGCATTCCAGATTAAATTAGACATTGTACTAATACAGGGCAAACAAGTCTACACCCTGCGTAACAAGACTAGGCCTCATATTCATATTCTTGTCAAGTTCTGTCTGTGGTTCATATTTTCAACACTACAAAATAATAAAATAAAAAAAATTCTCACTCATTCAAAAGACAAACTCGCTCAAACCTTTAGCATCAAATGCAGGGACTCACATCTACTATGATTACTTAAAGCAAACAAGATATTTATCTTTGTTCAAGTTACACCCTCATCATGATTTCAGGTAGGATGACTTTGATATATGTGTTTCTATTCAGGATCTGAAGTCTGCTCTATGAAGAGTATCAACAAAATCTTAGCCAAAATCATTCCTGTAATAATGCAGGGGACAAATCCGGTATGACAATGGCTGTGAAGAGTGGTTAAAGTATAAGATAAAACTTTACTTTATAATGGCGTTATTCCAATGTATTACTCTGTGTAGCAACCTGTGGGAAAGTATTGTAAGCACACAATAATACTGTGTTAAAACTCAATGAAAACCTTTCTAATACATATGAACTTACAAGTGTGTAACGACACAATGTAAGTTCAAACAGTTACACTATACACTTTGTACTTGCATTGTTTTGTTACACCCTTGTAAGTACATTATGTAGAGGAGAGATTTTCATTGAGTACTAACATAGTATTACTGTGTACTTACAATACTTTTCTATTGGTAACTTCACATCTTAATACACTGAAACAAGGCCATTGTACATAAAGTGTTATGGTGTATTAAGCACAGTATATCGGTATTTCTCAAAACAGCCACTAGGGGGCAGAATATACTTAGAGGTTCTATCTCTTACCATCAGCATTCAGATACTTGGCCTTAATGATCAGACTCAGTATGATAATGAATGAGACTGTGTTCTAAGGGATTGTTGACGGTATACAGGTATACAACTATCTGGATCCAGTCCTTTCTTGTTTCATATTTAGAAAGTTAACGCTAACATCATGCATGCATAGCCCTGGATCATGATGCATGATAATATGCAAAACAGTGGGACATGTGGAAAACAAATCAACACAAATCAACACATTTGAAAAAGGAGTTTACTTATGCCAAATCATACCTTTTACAAAATCCCTTCACTTCTTTAACAGGGACTGTTTAGTGAGTGTTATGGTGCAGGCTGTCTTTTTCACCTACAAATTTACATTCATAATCTACTCAAGAGTGATTAGTCACATTCCTTGAGCACCAATTGCTTTCAGATGCCAAGGCCAGCAAAGCTCTGGCCACAATAGTTTTAAAGAGCCACTTCAACTTTAGCCTGGATATTGCTCAGCAAAGATAGTAGGCTAGTTACTTATGTCTGCTTTTCCAAAAGGGACATAGCATATCTGTAGTTATTACTTCTAATACACTTGGATATGCAACTGTTGCACTTTCCTTATGAGTTATGCTGTAACTTATAAGTAAGTTATACTTTATTGATTTTATATTGGTTGCTTTTACATTGCATACTGCACTTCTTTTAATTGTCTTTAATACCTAGCTTTTTATAGTACATGTTGTTTTGATACTATTTTATTATTTTATATATGTACTCTGTCACTGAGTTTTTACCCCAACACAAGTTTTTCACACGATTGTACTTGTACGTCGGAGTGACAATAAACTTCTTGAATCTTGAATCTTGAATGTGATCTCATGAAATAGTGGTCTCCTTTTTAATGACCTCTGTGAGGATTATATATGATATAACAGTCTAGAAATGAATGATGTATGCAGGCATTCATCACATGTTTGTAACTTGCTCAGGGAGATAAAATGATGTTTCCCTGATTTGATTATGGAACCTCTCAGTTCCTAGGCTTTGATCTACAGTTACTCAAAACAGCAGTGATAAAAAGTAAAACAGTCCCACTGAAAGAAGTATAATGAATGACCCAGTAAAAAGATATCGGGCTAGGACAACTGGCCTCATTAGCTGTAACATATAAACATATGTAACATTCACAGGCCATAAAGACATTTGCTATTTCTGTAAATGAATCAGCTAATTAAAAGACAGATTTATACCAAAACTGAGTTCACCACAACAGCTATGGGCCAAGGGTTTATTAGATAAACCAACCCCCCCCCTTTTTTTCTTTTGTGTTGCCCTGCATGAGATAAATAACTGACACTCTTTTGCAAAAGCCTTCCGCCGTGCTTATCACCAAACTCAGCTATGACCCATATCGAAACTATATAGGTATCGCTCAGTTTCAGGTGTTGCAAGTCTCATGCGTAAACAGAGAACTGCATTGTGGGTATGGTAGTTACTAAATATGAGAAGACGCTCCTCCCTGAGGGTGCTTGCTGTATTTTAAACTTCTAGTCCCAAAATGCTTCGTGTTTCAAAGCAGACGGAGCAAAGACCTGTAACGTGAGGAGGCGGACTCGATCATCACGCCCTAGAAAATAGTGTAAATGATAGTGGACTGGCGTCTTTTATTGCCAAGGCGCCGACGCAAAACTACAAACATCTCATGCCAATGGTGAGTCCAAACTTTGATTTCTCTTTCCGTGTTAAATGTATTTGATTACTTTACGAATTCCAACAGCACGACCTTTTACGGACATGATTGATATCTGGCTCCTCAATCTTCTTGACTGTATTGTAACTTAATGAAGCTGCTGAGCTCCAGCTTCATTATTTCATGTCAAAACGTGTGCTGTTGATTATTTCTTGTTTCTGTTGGGTTATTTCTATAGGATGTGTTGGACAATAAGTTCACTTGACATGCAGTTTGATAACTTTTAATAGTTTATTTCGTATAAAGTAGGCTTAAGTTGCATGCAATGTGCCAGAATGGACACTCTTACCGTCAAAGGTACAGTGGCACCATACTCTATCATTATAGCAAGAACTGACAGAACATAGTCTGTCATAGACAAGACCAACCTGTTTCTGTGCACTGTTGTAAGAAACCACATTATTAATGACTGACTCACTGTGACAAGTCATGAATGGGCCGTGTCCTTTTACGCAAACAAGTGACAGACTGAGGAGTTCAGGCTTTATTCCATTCTCCAGATCTCAGTCTCAGCTTCCTTCAACAGACAGCCAGAAGCTCTGCAGGAACCCTGGGGCTCACAGTATTGGAGGAAACCTGGTTGACCTGCAACAGTAACTTTACAGACAGGCCTTTTGTTGTGTAGGTATGTTGTTTTTGTGTGTCAAAGCTTTTCAAAATACAGGGCTGCTTATAGATCAGTTATATCACCAAACACTAACTGGTATATTTCTATGATACTTGTTTATTTTGAATTATTAAGGAGTCCTGGTTACACTCCTTTAAGGAATAATGTAAAGGGATTACATTGTTGACTGATACAGGCTGCATAGGGGAGACAGATATGTGATTTGAGTATATGCTGACATTCAAGTAATATAGTTTTCATGTTTACAGATGTAAATATGGCAGCTGGAAGAGCAAGGTCCTTCCGTCGTGTTGGGAGTCTCATGCGGAGCAAATCTGAGGGGACACTGATTGATCTGGATGAGAATGCCTCGCTAACCAGCAACAACCTGAATGGTGAAATTCTCATTTTGAAACATGAACCGCCTGTGTTCTGATTGTAAAACATGCTGTGAATACTGACATACTGTACACGTTTCAATGTTTTCACAGGTACATATATTTCACAAATGACAAAGCGTTCAGAGTGGCCAGTTTTACAGCCAGAAGTCTCACATTCATCTCAAACAAGTAATCCATTCTGGAACAAACTATCTGCATCCAATCCCTTCTTAGATGACATTGTACACAGCAACACAGAAACGCATCTTTCCAACACATCACATCTAAAAGAGGACCCCGCAAAGCTTTTGGACACGAATAACGATGATGCCATAAGCACATCTTCAGATGAAGGCAACCTGGGGAACTTTTTGGAAAACAAACGCAAGGTCACCAACAGATCTGGGAGGTGGAGGAGTGCCTCAGACATTCTGGATGACTTGGAGAGAAAGGAGTCCAAAAGGGAAAAAAGCCTCAAACCACCTGGGCCGGTTTTGAACCCAGATTTTGAGTGGCTAAAGAATGACAGGGAGGCCTATAAAATGGCCTGGCTGAGCCACAGGCAGTTAACTCGGTCATGCCTGGACCTGGGTCTGATGAGCCAGAGCCCTGGATGGGCTCAGACCCAGGCCACTGACTCTCAGGTTGTCTGCAAGATGGGTCACACTGGAGGTTCATTACAATTACCAGACTCAGAAATTAGTATCCATGTCCCAGAAGGCCACGTTCCTCCCGGAGAAGTTCAGGAAATTGCACTGAAAGCAATGCTAGACCCTCCTCATGGACTCAACAACAACTACATGACAACCATGAGTCCACTTCTGGAAGTGAGCCTCAGCAACCTCAACACAAAGGAATGTATCTCTCTGGAGATGAAGCTAGCGGGAGAGGTTAAGAGTGACCCATTAAGTCAGGTGATGACCACCCTGGTTGCGCTAGTGTCCAACAAAAGAGAGGGACCTTATCACAAAGTAAAGGACTGTTACATATACAAGAACATTATGCAGATTAAGCTGCAGGACCTAAAGACACACTTTTATGTTATTGCAGCTGCAGAGGCCTCTGTTATCCAGTCCCCTGCTACATCAGTCTGGGATTACCTTGACCGTCAAATCACTGTAGCAGTTTTTGGTCCCAGGTACATTCATCCATCTTTCAAGGTCGTCATGGTTGTCTGCTGTCATGATGATATTCCACCAAGGCTTCCATTTTCAGATATCCATAGAGGCAACAAAAACTTGCCTCCACTTGTGTTGCAGCTTTGGGGAAAACATCAGTTTAAACCAGACAAATTGAATGAACTGCATATTGCCATTAGTGTCACAGACTCAATGTTTGAAATCAAAGCTGAGGACAAAATGAAACAAGTGAGACTAATTCAACTCAAAATCGGGAAAATTTTGCATCTACCAGTTGCATTATCTTATGCTGGAAATGCACAAATGACTCCCTTCAAATTAGATGTACAAGTGAGGGAGTCAAACACTGTAACTATCGCACATTTCCAGGTGCCTTCCCCTGTAGCTGCACCCATTCGGTCAGAAAAGCGAGCGCCAAGGCAAATGGACAGGCAAAAGGATATGGCAAGATCCATATCTATTCCTGAAGAAGCTGTTCCAGATTTCCCCAAATTTCAAGATAGAGCTGTGAACCTACGATGGTACGGGGTAGCCCTAAAGTCAGTGCTCCGTCAGCCACGAGTAGAGTATCTTCTGGAGTACTTCAAGGGGGACACAGTGGCTCTCCTGTCCAGAGAGACTGTTAGGTCAGTGGGCAATTTAAGGGTAAAAGAGTGGTACATTGGATTCCTCCGAGGCAGGACTGGCTTGGTTCACTGCAAAAATGTGAAGCTCATTACCAGAGACCAGGTGATCGACTTCACTGGCATTCATATCACGACAGAGGTTCTCTTGGACAACATGACACTGCCCTTCAAGAAGCTTACTTACATGTACTCAGCCATCCAGACACTGGTTACTGAACACATAACCAGCTGGAGAGGTTTCGCTGATGCCCTGGGGTACTGCAACCTGTCGTTGGACACCATCACACGGAGGTATGCTGAAACCGAGGCTGATAAGGTGGCGTGTGTACTGGAAAAGCTGAAGGAAGACTGCCACGCCGGGAAGAGCAGGAAAAAGTTCCAACATGAGCTTATGGTTGTAAGTAGAAAAAACCCCCAATACATTTTAAATCATGATCAAATTCGCTCGTTATTGAAGGAGAACGTTTTTATTTAATTTAACTTTTTCAAGCAGGGAGGCAACATTGAGAAAAAACTATATGCAGTAACTGAATCTTCACAGTAAAACAAACTCACAAAACAATGGACATGCACACAACCCACCACACGTACATATAGCAATTTAGTCGTCATGTGCTTTCCATGGTTGTGCTACAGCTTATCTACGTGGTTATCATTGTAGGGTCTCTTGAAGATGGACACTTCGAGTCTTGTGGCGCAGTTGATTCAGAATACAGTCATTCTGTCCACCGCAGTAGAGCTGGGTATTCGATGGCGGGAGCTCGCTGAGAAAATTGGAAAACTCTCCAGTGCTCAGATAGCTGGCTATGAGGCACCACACCGAGGGAAGACTGGTGAAGTCAGTGCCCAGGTCAGTTGACGTAAATAACGGATATATAGATGACACTGAGCTCATTGAATTTTGCATCAGCCATACTAATGTGCTGTGAGTATGATGCAAATTTAGTTTACAGATTGATTCAGCATTTGGGTCTTTCCTGTTCTGTTTTAGTCAATGTGGAAACCCGCCTATGACTTCCTGTATTCCTGGAGCCTGCGCTACAGAGACAGCTACAAGGACATGATCCAGGACCTCCACCTGGTCTTGGACAAAATGAAGAACCCTGTCACCAGACAGTGGAGGCAGCTGACAGGAGCTCTCATCACAGTGAACTGTCTAGAGATCCTTCGAGCTTCTGCTTACCCCAAAACCTAGTCCTTTTGAAAACATGCTGTAGTGATGGCCACTTTCATGCACTTGGGGAAACAGAATTGGAGACTTCAGATGTTACAGTGCAGAGGCAACATGGTAGAAGCTCTTTATGTTGTGCTATAGCCTTGCTTGCTTTGATTCAATACTCATTTTTGTACATAGACAAAGTAGAAGGAAATATATTCAAATTAATTCAGGTACTTGCACTAGATTGAAGGTCTCACTTGGTGAATGGACGTTAAGCTTCTTCACTCTGACATTATTTGAGTTGTGAAGGAATGTCACTTTATACAAAACAGAAGAAAATGCATTGTAGCTTGTCACTTTTCTCTTTGCATCTATGCAATGTGATAATGAAATTTATAATCATATTTCCAATGCATTTCCTGTTTATGCAGTTCCACATTAACTAACGAGCAAGTTGGATCCTGTTTTTCTGTTCTGTTCGATTTCTCATAGCTATTACCTAGCTAGCTAGTTTCTTTACATGCTGTGCACACCTATGGATTTGATCATTAGGGTCATTTCTAATTCCTATAATTTGAACTACTACAATTCCAAGCATAGACTAAATTCAGTTCTCATTTCCCTTTTAATATATGCATCAGTAGGATTTTTAGACTGTTTCGAAAACAGAAGCAGATTAATGGAGAGTCAAGAAACCAATAAACATGAACACCGTTGGTGATTATCCATTCCAAGGGAAGCTAATGAGCATGATTGACAGTTCATACATGTATATTGAGGTTTGTGTGCTAAAGCTTTAAGTTTCCTGATGCTAGTAAAACAACTAGTAAAGATGCTACCATGCACGTGTCATACAATATTGTACTCTTAAGTAATACTGTATTCGCCATTTTTATACTGTGATGTATTATTTAGATGTACAAAGCAGATAATTTCACAAGGTATACGATGTAATCATTACATCTTTTGCAACAGTTAATTGTGTTGATGCTCGTTACATGATGATGTTTTTACTGCCAAATACAAAGCTCAGTGTTTAGAGTGGTGCCATGTAGTCAGTGGCTTCAGTCACTGAAATATAAGAATATGATTGATATCTTTGATACTGAAATGGTGTGGTGGTGCATGACATATGAATAAATACTAACTGTAATGTACTATTTAGACTAATCTGTTTGCATTTTACAAAGATATTGTAGTAATCAGTGAAATAGAGAAGTGAAACAACTGCAACTAAGTTCGAGTGCAGTCTTTCAATGCAATTTGTGTTGGTTACACTGCTGCATATTTCCAGAGAAAAATCCTATTAAATTATTTTATTGTTATTTAAATCATATTCAAATACTTAATATATTATGTGGCATGGTAATATCTCCAGTATGTATTTGCAGTTTTCCAAGTTAGCGGTGTTAAATCACGTTGTTGAAACAAAGGACTTTTGCGAAGTGTTTTCCATTGATTTTCTCTGACTGTTTGCTTTTCCCTACTCTATTTGTTCAAGCCAGTTTCAGCTGAGAGCATTGTGTGCTGATTCCCTATCAATGTTATTACCAAACAGAGAGCACTGGATGTTGAACCTACTCTACTTCTGCTGAGTGAATGCACCTGCGGTTTCCTCTCACAGAAAAGCAAATCAAATAAGAAAAAAGAAAATATATCAAACAGAATAAATTGACCTAAAGTCTGACCTCTCAGAGAGTAATTGTATATAGTTTTGTCTCCATATTTAAAAACCCTGATTTTTCTGTGAGGGTTGAAGAGAATGTAGATTTTAAAGGGACCATCAATGGCAGTTGAAAAGCTGTGACATTAAACATTGTGTTTAATGTATTTATGGTGACTAAGAATCCTTTCACAGGCCAAAGTTGTATAGTAAGAGACAAAGGGGAAATCATATGCGCTTCACTCCTGAGATGTTATTTTCTTTCTCAGTAAAATAATAATTTTGTATAAACATCATCAGACAGAGGGGTCATATCCCTTTTATAAACCTCCTCGTCAGCCAGAGATAGGTCACTGCTCTGGCAGTAAGTGGAAATCACTTAGGGAGCTGTACCACATAATTTAGTGGATACTTCTCAATGGGAAAAACATTTCCTCTGATCGCAAAAACCCTCAGATTAATTGGACAGTGTCATTTCTCCTGAACCATTAAGGAAGTCCAGTTCTAGCACAGAGACAAAACGTCTTGATTATATACTTTAAGCCTTAAGCTGTTACAGTTAAGATCCACACAAGTATGTTAGAGCACTGTTATACAACCAGGATACTGCTGAAATAAAACTAATGTTGAGTTTGGACTCCCTCTGGCCTGTGGATTGCAATGTTCTGTGCTCACTCCATCCTTCCAACTCATTAGGGGACACGGGACAAAGGGTTACTGTTTTGGTGAGAGTTAACTATGGATGAGGGGCAGTTCAGAGGAAGGACTCTCAGTCCAAACCCAGATGATCTAGATCCTCTGGCTCAGAAATGTGATTAATCATAGTTAAATAGTTTTATTTTACGTTGGGTTAAAGAGCCAAAGGTTAATGATTAAATGATTAAATGTCAGATAATGAACATTATTGCTGTAGCTGTAACATCTAAGATGATGAATAATTTGGCTGAATGAGACATTTTCTGCAGCTTTCAGACTTTCTGTAACAGACTGGCATGCAAACAGAAAGGGTCATATCTAACTCAGTGCAACATAGAATTTCATTTTTTGCTTTGATTGCTTCTAGTTTACAAAATACTAGTTAAAGTGAATTAAAGGTTTCAGCATCTACAGTATGTAGTACGCACCTATGACACTTCAGCTAGCTATTGGTGGATGTTTGTTATATTACTCTGTTGTCTGTATGAAAAGACAATTATCATAAGATGACTGTGAATTAATTCTAATGTGATCCTTCCCGATCGGAAGGTTACCTTAATGTAAACGTAAATCAATTAAATGTTACTGATTACCTTGACAGAATTAAAAATTCAGCGGATTGTTGGCTTACAACTGAGCTCTTGAGTGTGCCTCCTTGTTTCAAATGTCATCAATGATAGGAAAATGAGTGAACAAAGTAGGTTGTCACCACCTAACTGTAGGCCTTGTCAAAGTGTATCTTTCCAGGGGGTGGACTCAGCCGAGGCACCCGTTACTGTGAAACGAGGAAAACAAATGAAAAATGGACACTGTCTTTTTAGGTCCCCCTTTTTGCAAATGCTCTGAGGCATCACACTTTGTGACTAATGAAATATGACCACTTTTGTTGTGGGAGCCTTTTATAGCATCCGAGGCAATGTTAGAGTGTGAGTGTAGATAACAGTTTATTATCATCAAGGCTTTACATTTTTGTAAAGACTGAAGTTAGAAAATATTCCACCTCTTACCATTTATTATTTTGGTGAATGATGAGAGGATGTGCAACAGCTGGAAGATAACCTGGAGTCTGGTGGCACTCTGTTTTGGAGATGGGATTTGGTGCATCCAGCATCCTGTTAGGTGTAGTTGGCACTGTGCGACACCAGGCATCAAACAGGATGCATTTGGGAGATGCCAAGTGTGTGTATATGTACAATATAATTTTCTTGTCAGTATAAATATATTTCAATACTTTAAATAAATCAGGCAATTATTTGATGAAAGTATTATGAATTTGTTAATCATGCATTTACAACTTTTTGCCGTTTTTAATCTGTGAATGATGTGGTGTATTATGTGCCAAAGAGGTCAGGTATTATTTGCAATACCCTTGACCATAAATGTATATTCTTTAAATTAAACATGTCATGTATAAGCTTTTGGCTTATAATAAAAATGGCACAGGCTGTTCAGTTGCTACAGTATTTATAGTCAAGTATATACTGTAGGACCAAGATGGGTCTGAATGATACTTACCTCAAGCTTGATACAAATTACACATCATGGTATATCCTTCCTGCCCCCTTCCTCTGGACTGTCAGATTAATCTATTTTCTGCCTGCTGTATCTGTGGTCTCATCAGTGGCATCCTCAACATCCAGTTTGTGCGAGCAGCGTCTAGACGTCTGGACACCCTGCCAGCCCTCCACCTAGCCATGATGGTGCTGGCCAGCCGTGGCATTGGAGGCTGCACTCTGTTCACCTGGCTCACCTGTCGACTAGCCAGTACTGAACAGCAGAGGATGTTCCATCACTATGTTAAAGGTTGAATTAACATGCTCTTCACCACGATCACTTCTGCCTCCTTCAGCAATAGTCTATTATTGATGTGATTGTTGGAACGCCAAGGGGGATTTTCTGGAGATAAGGGTGCATTCTCTGGTTCAGATCTAATAATAAAGTTCTTTTGGATATGAAAACTCAAACATTCCAGATTGTTTTAGGTCTGATCAGATCCATTTGGATGACCTTACTGGTTCAAGTATCATTTCTCTAGTGTATGGCTTTGGAAGAGAGGTTTAATGTGCACAAATATTGATTGGACTGTCCTAGACCATATAGGAATAACATGAATTCTTAATAAGAGTGGTATTCCCATTTAAATACATGGGGCTGCCCTGCTAATGCTTATCAGGCTTATTTACTGTACAGTGCATAGTATAGACAGCAGAGTATAAAGCAAATACTGTAAGTGGAAATACCCACTGACCCTTGTAAGGTTAGAAGCAGAACAAGCAAACCTCTAAATAACAATATCTGAACAACCACTTGAGTATTGACTAAAGTAATGACAAAAAAACTCAAATTATTGCAAGTCTATATTCATTTAACATAATATAACCTTAGAAAATATCTATGTCATGTTCATATCACAAAATCAATGCTTGAATTTGCTATTAAATGACAGCTTTCAGTTTATATTCGCAGTTGATTATTCCTTCTGTTGTATTTTCTATGATGTTGCACATTTGGTATTCAGTAATGTCCCACCCATGCTATATTCTGTTATCTCACAGGAACTCAAGTAGGCTACTAAGTCTGACATGGAATTTCTAAATTGTATTAGTCTAATTAATGCTATTATCTGCATTTATTATTTTGCATTATTATCTTATTAATATACAGTATACAGATTCATATTAACATGATCAACAGGCAATTCCTTGTACTAAATTCAAACTCCAAACTGGGGAAGCTTATTCTTTAGAAATAATTTCAATTGTGGTATCCCAATGTAAATTATGAAACTCAGTCAGTGTTGGGCAAGTTACTTTTAAAAAGTAACTAGTTACAGTTACTAGTTACTTCTTCCAAAAAGTAACTACGTTAGTTACTCAGTTACAAATTATAAAAGTAACTAGTTACTTCAGAAAGTAACTATTGCGTTACTTTCAAGTAAATTTTTTAATGCTCAAATGTGACCCAACCTCCACCCCTCTTTAACAGAACATAAAATACGTGTCTGAATATTATAATGAAATGGACACTTACAATACATTATTAACATAAACAATGTACACAAATCTAAACTATTTTAATGTTGCTGTGGGACAAAGTGAGACTAGCCTCCAATCAAATGCCATGTATGTAGATATAATTACTATGTTTATATAGTGGATCGATACAAATAACACAATAGATGTTTTGGAACTTTTGATATTTATTGCCCCTCAACAGTTTGAATTACTTGACACCGACGTGGATAGGCACTTTTTGCCCAGGGCATAATGTGCATTTCACGACTACATTCGTTCCTTTAATTTCTTGGAGGACCGTCGTGAGACAGGTTAGTTTTACCCTACTGATGATGTGTTGTTGCAATAGTAATCCTCCTCAGTACGAGGAGTACGTGGATCTTTGGTTGGCCCCGGATAGCCGGCTTCGGTCCGTTCGTGACAGGGCTGGGGTGCGGCCGGATGATTGTTGCCCCTCTCCTGACTCGCACCGCATGTTTGTGGAGAACCTGGTGCTAAATC
>OMLI01092805.1:0-12146 GCA_900302605.1 Rondeletia loricata
TTATTTAATCTTCCTGGATGGGCCGCCCAGGTAGAGCCTATGTATGGGAAACACTGTAACCTCTTGAGCAGCCAACTGCACCTGCAGCCGTCTCTACCACTCTCATTGATATGACCGGCAGTGGCGGTTCTGGCCCTTATGGCGCCCTAGGCGAGACGATTTCCTGGCACCCCCCATTAATTTATAGATTATGCATTAAAGGGGTAGCGTCGAAACATGAACCCATACTTCATAACATTCTGTTAGCTTAGCTACAACTACCCAAAACATAAACATTCATGATGACATACCTTTACCTTTGCAACGCTTCTCCTCTTCTTAAATTTTTGGCTGGACGAGTAGTGAGTCCAGCCCTAGAAGTGCAAATGTCCGTGAGTGACTGACTGACTGACTGAGTGACTGACTGATGAAGTTACACCATTGGTCGGCTAGTCTGATGATGTCATCACATCATGACATCATCACATCGTGACATCATCACATCGTAACATCATCACATCGTGACATCATCACATCGTGACATCATCACATTGTGACATCATCATGTGACATCATGACATCATCACATTGTGACATTCATTCATTGTTACATTCATCTAAAGTCACTTAAGCAGCACTGTGATGATTATAACATCACCAATACCAAGGAGGTTTCAAAAGAATGATACATGATATGCTGTCAGTTCAATGTTCAACTAGCTAACGTTATGGTAGAATGTGAGTGCAGTAGGCTATAATAAGTTTGCTGAAAGTAAAAAAAATAAAAATAGACTGACAGCAGAATCCCTTGAATAAATGATACATCAAATCTTAATGACGTTATGGGGAAACAACTTATATAAGACGGATGTGAATCAGTGATTATCTGTAGTAGCAGAAGCAAAGTACTGAAAGAAACTGATAGGGTTGAAACTGAAAATGAATGGGGTTGGATGGCTGGCATAGAATATCTGACATCAAAATGTTAAATCTGCACAATCCTGATGAGAATCGGTTACCTAGTTAAGCTATTATCTATTAGCTATTAACAATGTTCCTTAAAATGGGTTTCAGAAGCTCCTTCTTGGAGGCTATTTGTATTTATTGTTTTGCTAAGGAATCTTTTTCCAAGGAGGTGTACCATTGTTTTCATGTTATACAGTACAAGACAGTATTCTGGTTTTTTATTTATTTTTTGGCACTGACACAATACAAAATACATGTATTTTAATTGTAAAAAAAAATTGACGCCAGTATTTTGTAGTTTATTTTGATACATTTGATAAGGATGTATTTGTATTTTGTAACATGTTAGATTATGAAGTATCTTTGCCCATCTCTGACCCTGAGTAACGTATCTGAAAGACGGACTATGTTGTGAGATTTTCAGATATATTATGGTCATTTTGTGCTATGGGACAGTAAAAATCTTTACTTATTGCACCTTTTAAAACTCTGTAAGGGCAAATATGTTTGTCTATACACTATTTTTTGTCAAAAAAATTTCGCTTTGAGAATAACTAGTACAAGTACTGCTGGACAAGTACCAGCAGTGTTAACACATGTAGCTATGCTGTACAAAAATAACTGTTCATGCCTTCCCACATTTATTCTTTTAAACCAACTGATCACTTGATTATTGGTTATTTTTCTTTGTCATATGAAGTATTTTGCTGTCTTATTGATCTGATTCTGAGTTTAGTAAAATTGTTCTAGTCCCCTGGTAGGTTATGCTATTACTATTAGTATATACTATTAGGCAATACCATTATCATAGAGCCAAATCAAGAAAGGAAAGTAAAAAAGCCATAGCAATGTGCTGTGTTTACATTGGCAGTCTAGAATAATTTTTGATTGGGATGAAAATGGGAAGATCATGTAAATTATCAAAATACCTTAGAGGGGCTGTGTGTTTCATTTAATGTTGTTGGAGTTGGTAAGGATTTCTGCACCAGGACGATGTGTCATGGCTACGCCCAAGCCAGTGAAATGAAAGACATTAAATTGAGGGGCCATCATGGCACATAAAACGATCAAACCTTGTAAGAGGTTGGGAGCCGGGAAAGGAGGACGTCCTCCTGAAGAACTAAGACGATAAAACATGAATGAGCTATCCTCTCAGAATTAAATAGCAGCATAGAGCTATTAAGAATCCCTTCAACTATTCAGTAGAAGCAGGCCGTCTTCCTCCTAGCTCCGCTACATGAAATACGGCTGCAGTGTATACTGTATATATATGCAGATTTCCTATTTATCAGAGTCGGAGTGACATGTTTGGCTTTGTTGAATAGGCTGTCTGGTTCCAAAGCCCTGTCATCAGAGACCAAGAAGAGTCCCATGACTCATCTTTTAGTGAAAAGCAGCAACAGTCACACTGTGGATCAGTATGATGATGATGATGCTACAGTTCAGTGAAGCTCTTTGTGTGTCATAGTTTGCATAAGCACTTGAGTGTGTATAGTGTTACAGTAACATCACCATTTTAAAGCAAGCGTTGTCATATATATTAGAAGTTTTATCAGTGTTCAGTTTTATAAATTCACATTCATTAAAAAAAGTATGAGTCATTGATTTGTTCATAATATATTTTATGTGTCTGTGACATTGAGCATATTTTAAACGTGCTTCTCTAAATGTGAATTCATAATTTATGCCAATAATTACTTGTTTTTGGAGTCTAATCCTCCGGGACATACTGGGCATTAGAAAGCTGTAACCTAAATAATGCCTCTTGCAACATCGGCATTGGCCACTAACTGCTGGATTGCAGCCTAGAGTAAATCTGTTTATCTTTAGGCTAAAACAACCTCTCCATAGACCTACTCTAAGCAGCAACAGGGAAAACGAGCAGTAAAATCTGTTGCCCTGGCTGCTCCTGTTTTCATGGATGGGAAAATGTATGCAATTGCCGCCGTTGAATTCCACACAAAGTCTGCGGCAGTCTCAACTTCTGTGGGTCTTGTTCCTTTTGCTGAGACGCAGGCAAAGGCAAAGCCAGACTTGAGTAAGGGTGAGAGTGACCCAGGTGCTGGTGTTGAACGTCCTGTATGTTTAATTCCTATCAGCTGAACTGTTCTGTTGTGCCCCCCCCACCCACTGTGTTACTTTGTCTCTGCTTCTCCCTGCAGGAGATTGGTGGGCGGAGTTTGACGGCCGTCAGCCTAATTGCTGTGCACCTGGTCTGGGTGGCCCAGGTGCATAAGAGGCAGTGTCTCTCCCTCACTAGGCTTTTTGATTCTCTCCCCGCTGGAGGTTTTTTCTTTTGGTTTTGTTCACCCCTCTACAACACCCTACACGTCAGTTCCACTCATCCACCCATGCTTTACACATGACAGTTCACTTCCTGGGGCACTGCCGTTGTGCCCTTGAGCAAGGCACTTCACCCCAAAAATTGCTCCACAGGGGGATGCTGCAACATGGCTAACCTCTGTGCTAGATCATCCTTGCAAAAGAGAACTAGTTCTCAATGGACTTACCTGGTTAAATAAAGGTTAAACAAAAAAGGAGTGTAGATGTTTCTCACATGGGCTTTTCCTGGTTAAATAAAAACAATGCTCACCAGCAAGACTATCCAACACCTGACTGAGTGACTCACTGGTTCCAAGAGTGACTCACTGGTTCCAATACCTGACTGAGTGACTCACTGGTTCCAATACCTGACTGAGTGACTCACTGGTTCCAAGAGTGACTCACTGGTTCCAATACCTGACTGAGTGACTCACTGGTTCCAAGAGTGACTCACTGGTTCCAATACCTGACTGAGTGACTCACTGGTTACAGCGTTGCTAATGAAGCTAAAATGGCTGTGTACTGTGTGCTTTTGTTTCCACTCCTGTGCAGCAATGCCCAGGGGCTTGGTTGTGCTGTTAGTGGGGTGAATGGATGGGTTGTGCTTGATCAATAATAAGACTGTGGAGCAGTGAAACAAATCCTGCTTTCTCTCCTCTGGTGTTTTTTTTCTTATTCAATCCATCGCTTTTTCTGTTGTTTATCACTTCTATCACTTTTTCCCGTCGGTCACTCTCCTGCTCCATTTCACTGGCTCTCCTCCTCTCTCTGAACCAAAGTAAACGGTGCTGCGAGGTTACCCACTGCATAAAACACTGTAAACATTTATATGAAACCTGAGCAATAGCAATAGGAAGTCACACAGTTACAGTGCTAGTTTTATGTGCCATAAAACAGAAGAAATACAATTATTTTAGAGCTTTATATCCGTAGATTAATGGTGACATCCTGCTCTACCATTTTTGTGGTTATTAAGGGGCTGACGGGCAACGTCTGCAATCTGTTCGGCTGTTTGTGGTCTGGAATGAAGTGCCTTTGAGTTTGATTATGAGATTTGACCCTCATAACCACATCTTCTTGACTCTTGAGCAGAGAGAAGGTGGTAGAGAGACAGTCATTGATATTAAATGCTTGTTTTTCATATCACAGATAACTCTTGTTAACGATCTGCCAAGGTTCACATCCCTGTTGAAAAAAACCCCAGCCTAGATCAGCTAATGCTGGTTGATGGTCTAGTTTTTGATGGGGCACTGCTGGTCTTCTGCTGGTCAGAGATGGTCTGATGCTGCCTGGTTAAAGTGGTATATGAGAACACTGATGCTGGTCCACCAGCTAAGGCCAGCATAAAAGTGCCCAAAATATATACTAAGCTGGTTTTCAGAAGAAGGCTTTCATTCCAAAACGCTACATATCCATATTGGAGATTTTTTTAAATTCATCAGTCAATATCTAAAAAAATATTTATTATTATAAAAAATTTCAGATGGTGTATATCATTTTGGAGCAAAACTCTTCAATTGCAGTTTGGGGCTTTAAATACCTGGTCAACTTGTGTGTGTGTGTGTGTATTCAGTTCTCACGTGGCCCAGGCTGCTTTACTGCTGACATAGTGAAATATTGATGTGGAATAAATTCCCTTCTAATTAGAGTGGCTGAATTAATCGGGAAGCGTTTTAATTAGCAGAGTTTTCTTTTCAGATGAGGGGAGGTTTTGATCTGAGCCATATGGCTGCTCCCTCTGATGTGTTATGGTTCACAGGCTTTTAAATATGAACTACTTTGGTTAGATGCTTCAGTGGAAATGAGCTTTGATGACGGAGGGTAAATTCTGTTAACAGAGTAATGCACCATTGAGGGCATGAGCGTGTAAAGTGTGAACGCATGAACGCTGTGGTTCCACTCTTGTGATGCAGGCTTCAGATATATTCTTTGCCTATCAAAAGGGCGAGCCCCATCTGTGAAATTGCCTTTGTACATTAAAGGGAAAATTGACCCTAAAACACAATGAAATGAAAAATGACTTTTTCACCTTAGCTTATTTTTAAAGTCACAATATACATCTATTTAACAATAAATGCCAAAAATGTAAAAACAAAAAAAATGTTTTCTTGAATTTATGTCACATTATTATTATATAATTATGTCACCACTTTCCCACTGTTATATCACAATTACATCCTGGAAACAGTGTATCTTTAGTGGTTTCCTCATCACGTACCAGTAGGCGTGCATAAACATTTTAATCTGCCCTTCTCTTCAAATAAAACTCCTCTCCCCAACTGACATCCCATTGGTTTACACTTTTGAATGATCCCTCCCTGCGTTATGTCCCCCAGCATCCTGTTTCAACAGGAAATGCATCAAATTACGGAAGCAAGATGCTCTCAAAATGTCATTTCATTGTGACTTTGACACTGTTAAAAAACTGCTATTAACAATGTACCTTGCACTCCTGGTCCATTTTCTTTGTTTGGTGGTGTGTTTTTCTTATTCCCATGGATAAGTGGCCAAACGTAGATGACATGATGTCACATGGAGATCTATCCAGTGCAACTACAATGGAGTTTAACAGGAGAAGCATTTTCAACTAAATAAAACATCAACGGTAAACGTCAGGTTTTGGTGTCAGTCTCTCAGAATCAAAGAGCGAGGGCTTCTTTCTACACTCACCATTTTGCAACAATGTTCAACAATCACACAGGGAGAAATCCATCGTAGAAGAGACAGAGATACACATTTTTCCACCCACAGTAGCCTCAATAGACCAGAATGCAATGCAGCCACAAGACATGTGTTTTGAGTAGGGGGTGCAACTCACTTTTTCTCGACTGAAAATTATCACTCTCTTGCTCTTATCGATATCGCTGTCATTATTGTTCTCTCCACCTACATGTATAACCCAGCTGAATACATGTTCTCTCCACCTACATGTATAACCCAGCTGAATACAACATGTTCTCTCCACCTACATGTATAACCCAGCTGAATACAACATGTTCTCTCCACCTACATGTATAACCCAGCTGAATACAACATGTTCTCTCCACCTACATGTATAACCCAGCTGAATACAACATGTTCTCTCCACCTACATGTATAACCCAGCTGAATACAACATGTTCTCTCCACCTACATGTATAACCAAGCTGAATACATGTTCTCTCCACCTACATGTATAACCCAGCTGAATACAACAACGCCAGGCATGTTCTCTGGGGGTTGTCAAAAGGCATTCTGGGAAATGTAGGAAATCAATAAGTAGACGTAAACATGGCAGGTTGCGCAAAAGTGGATACAACAAAAATGTAAATTACAACACTTCATCACAAAATAACTCCTGGAGTGCATAGAACATCGCAGATTGATGATGCATAACAGTGTAAGAGTATCCGAGGGTGGAATGTTCCTTTAAAGAGAACAAAGCAGCAAGAGGAGACCAGAGACTGAGAAAAGTGATCAGTTTGGGCCACAAACTTTCAGTTCCACCAGGGATTGTCAGGACAAACGGCTGTCTACTTTGTAGAGGCCATGGTGCTTTTGGAAGATTCAGTGGATGAAACATACAGAGGGAAGAATCTTAGATACACAAACTATGTACTCGGGTCCTTTTAGCTTGCTTCGCTTTAGGGGTAAGATAGAAGTTACAATGGATGCCTGCTGAGAAGAGGAAACAAATGTCCCAAAGGAACCTGGAGGAGGACTAATTGAGAAGGACCTGAAAGGTCCAAGGGTACTTCTACAAAAGAAGACTGCAGATCAAAGACAGTGGCACACTCATGCTTTTTGTGCTTTGCAGCTCAAAGACTATTACAGGAGTATTCTCTGGAGGCCTGCTGAGATGTTCTCATCACTGGGGCATATTACCAGGACATATTATTTTTCTTTTGAATGATGTGACGAGAAATAAATGAATATATAAAACTATTCTATTGAGCATCGGGCTCGGGCTGGACCAGAGCGGGTTCTGGTCGGTTCGGGCTTTGATTTTTGGGCCCGTTACAAACTCTAGTTGTAGTTTATACACATACAGTATGTAACTTATAATAACATTTTCATATGAATAAATGTCAATTTTGCTACTCTATCACTGATTGATATAACACAATAGTTATTCAACCTATAACCAGTTCAGTTCATGAAAGCTTTTACATTTGCTCTTCTAAACACCTGGTGTCTGGTATGTCTTTCCTGGGAAGAATCCTCTGACGCACAGGAAGTTTTACATTTCTGGCAGCAGCAACAGCGGATTGTTTGGAATAAATAGAACTGGGTAGTTAGCATGAGCAGTGATAGCCACCATGGCTGAACAGACAAAGAAAAGAGCGTCACCTACAGAAATGTCAAGAAAAATCGGAGGAAAAATACATCACAGCCCCGCCTACACTGTTTGATTGACAGGTGATCTCTGAAGTGCAGTGCAGAAACGCCACAGCAATGAACACTTGGCACCAAAGATGTCGCCCAAATAAAAAAATGAGAATCTTGCAGATTACCACTTTCCACTCAAGAAATGTCAACTGAATTCCCGTTCATATGTACGCTTGTGTGCATCAATGTGGTAAACTTCAAAACAGCAGTACTGTGGAAGTTACAGAATGCCATGGATGACACGCTGAAGTGTCACAGCATTGCTGCAAGTGATTATGTTAGCTACTTAGCTTAGTGGCTGACTGGGTTAACATTAGGAACGTAATGATTGTCAGTGTGCAAGGTGTGTGGATGTGTTGGTTTTGAAAGCCAGAAATCTCAGCACCTGGTGAAATAATTTCTGAGTTATTGGTATTGATCAATAACTCCTATCAACTCCCCACAGATATATTATGGTGTTTATGTGCTATGGGATAGTAAGAAATCTTACTCATTGCCCATTTAAGGAGCAGTAATAGGCAATGGGTTGAAAAGATTAGATGGCGATTGAGATATAATTCAGATATACAGTTATTTGTGTATCTATAAATACTCTGCTCTAGTCAGCACACTGCTCACACACAAATGAGAAGCGAGGGTAGGCTGGTTGAACATACAGCAAGACATTTAACATTACCTTATACAAATCCTTGAAATACCTCAACGTGTCAAGCAATAATCCTAGATAACACCAGCTAATTGTGAATCGTAAAGCACCATGCAAAGGTGCCCATGTCCCTTTTATGTGCGAGCTCATAAAGCATCATGGAGCTTTTGTGGATTTGATTGATGAGATCGTCAAAAAACAATCTGCCCTTCAGTCGCCGAGGAGTGGGATGGAGGAAATCAAGACGGCAGGGCAGCCAGCGGCGGGATTTACGAGTTCAGCTGTAAGTATTGGTGGAGATATGTCGCTTGAATTCTGAAGAGGTGATTTAGATGTATGCAGCTGACGCTCACGCATACTGTATAGCCAAACGCGTGGAATGTACTTATTAAAATGTGGCACATATACGTGAGCTATTTGTGTAGTACTTTTGTGCATGTGTTTGAGGCAACAGGGTGGCATGATGAGCGTGAAGATCACCTGGGTTCAAGCTGCCCCGTTGGCAAGCATCTGCCCTGCTGAAGTGTTATAGACTGGTAATGTATGCATATGGTATCACCTGTTTAGATGACAAGCTGAGAGAAGAGAATTATCACAGTTGCTCAGCTTGCAGGGCAAACATGGCAGTGTTTGTGTTTGTCATTGGGATCTGGCTGCCTGTTTGCAGTGGTCGGTCATTAACTCAGAAGTTCATAAAAATGTAAGTGGATGACCCTTTCACAAAGGCCAAAGTGATTACTCCAGTTATCCACTCTGGCTGCCATAATTACAAAAGGTTTGAGGTTCTCTTATAGAATTTAGGCTGGAATGGTTAATGAATTTGTTTACCAGCTAGCACTTACCACATGATCATGTGTTTGGGTGGTAGATGATTACAGAGCCCACTGTTTTTCCTGGGAAATATGAATATGCTTTAAGTAGAGTCCGAATTAATTTAAACTGGGAAGGTGTCATGGTCATAATTTGATGTCATATAGCCGGTCCTGTAACAGTCCTGTACTCGTTCTTCAGCTTGTAGCTGTCACTATCAAGAATTCTTCATTCAACAAAATGTCCATTATAATGCTAATCACTTACATGGAAACCTGTATGAGATGATGACTCAGCATTATGTAAACTTCCTGACATTCACCAGCGACCTCAGGACTAGATGTGAAGCTACTGTTCGATAGCTAACTAGATATGTAATAAACTATTTTGTTACCATCTTTATGCAAACATGTAATGACAGATACTTTCAGTCAATTTTATCTGTTGGGCACAATACAAAGATGTGAGTATTGCTGGTAACACTACAGTACAGCTATTCTATCCAAGTTGAATAGGGTTTGAAGGTGGACGACAGAGGCTCTGCCTCAAACCCCAAGCAGAAATATCTGCACTAAATAAATCAAACATGCCACTCAACCACCTGTCTCTCAGAAAATGGCCAGGTTAAGGCTGGAACATGCTTAGTCCGGTCTCTGTTATCATCAGGGCACATGGAGAGCTGAGGTGCTGCTGGCTCAAGTGGGCTGCCAGAGTCCCTTTTGTTGCCTGGTGAAATGTGACACTGACTGAACAAGGAAAGGGGTTTCACCCACTCTTCTTTATTCTTAGTTTTGTTACTTTGTCACTCAAGAAGTGTCACAGAGGAGATTCAAGGAAGGCCGCCACCTCGCCATCTTGACATCCTGTCACACTAATGGCATCGCAGTCTCAGTTCCCGTATCAATTGGTAATAGGAGGGAGAGTGTGTGTGTGAGAAGCCTGGACAAATAAAGTTCAAATACATATGGATGAATTTAACTATTTATTTTAATTTCTTCAGATAACTTCCTCAGAAAACAAAAGAATGGATTTGAATGCCATGATTGAAAGGATAATCACACAACACAGACATAACAACTAATGTTAATTTTGCTTTTATTGTTGTCAGCATCTTGTTTTTGTGAATAAACATTTTAGTTTTCTTAAGAGGTGAAGATGCTCCCTTGAAAAAACAAAAACAAAGTCGCTTTCATTATACAGAGTGAGACTTTACTAGTTGAATGCAAACATCAAACCAGCAGTCACATAATATTGAAAAGTGAGGTGAGGCTAAAGTTGTCTTGACAGTTGACACTATGCTTCAATCAATTTGAAACGGCAATTTCACCTTTTATAAAGGGGCATTAAGTAATCGTTGGCCTTTATCGAACTCTAACGGCAACCAGCAGGAATTGCAGCACAATAGAACAACATCAATAGAACTTTTCTCCTATACAAGTCCCCACCCGCACCACTAACGTGCCTTGAAATTCAAATGGGTGGGGAGTTTTTGTTCCTAAACAGTTGGTTCTGAAAGCCAGTGGCGAAGTAATTGCTGAGTCCTTGGTATTGATCACTATCAACCCCCCACAGATATATTATGGTCATTTTGTGCTCCGGGGCAGTAAAATATCTTACTTATTGCCCCTGTAAGAGCAGGTAGAAAATGCAAAGAACCCAGCTATTTGGATGGGTTTTCTCAGACAATCCTGATACGAAGTAACTTGACTAAGGAGGTTCTCTCTTGGACACATAAGAGAAATGGTGAGCAGCGATGTAGGCAAACAAGGTCAGTAAAAGGCCATATATTTCTGGAACAGAATGGAGTCTGTCACAGGTTTACTAATGGGCTCTTGACTGAGCGAGGAGGGGTTTCGGGGATTCTGGACTGCAGAGACTCATTTCATTTTAACCAGAGCCAGGGAGTCTCTGTACCCGATTACCCATCATGAATCACTTCTGTCATACAGGTTGTATTGAATATTGTACCCCAAGGTAAGCTGTAAGAGCACTTATATGCACACTAATATTCTGATATCGCTCAGAATACTATAGTATTCCTTTTGAGTGCTGATGCGTGTAAATACCATATCAGAATGAGAATCACATTTATTTAGTAAGTACAATAAATGTTACAAGCATTTGTCTTGGTGGCATTAGTGCAGAGATATATCACTAACTTAGCGTAGTAACACAGCGCACTGATACATGGTAGACCTCAAGTACAGTGCTAGGGGACAGTGCAAGACAAATGAGAAAGTATATACCAGTAGAGTATGCATATCACACAACAAACATGCTTTGTTGGGTTTTCTTCATTTAGCATGGGATGTTCTCATACCAATATGAGTGTTGGTGATAATGGATCCTTGGTAAATTCAGATGAGCTATTGATCCTCAGGGGATTACCAACAGGCAGGTTCCCACATAAATCATTCCTCTTCTTCAGTAGTTTTGAGTCTGCTCTGCTCAAGTGACATGAGGCAATCCATCTCTCCTGTGAATGGACTCATCATTGTTTGTGTCGTCTTCAAACTTAAGCAGTTTGACGGAGGGGTGGTAGGAGGTACAGTCATCGGTATACAGGGAGTAGAGGAACACACATCCCTGTGGTGCAACTGTGTTACAGGGGAAATAAATCATGATCGCAGTAGTAGGATCTTTGTGACTGTTTCCGCTTCCGCTTGCTAAACGCTGCAAAACGCTCACCCTGTCCCTGTCTTACCTTCTGTTTTTACTCCTTTTTCGATTTAACTCTTAGCTTTTCTACATTTTACCTCGTGTAGACTTTATCGTACTCCTGCTGGATTAACTTCTCCTTCGCTGTGTGAATTTTGGAGCCACAGAACTACACCGGCTCATCCTCAGTGTTAGCTAGCTTGTGAGCTAGCTGTTTTTAGCTCCTCGGTTATCTCTGCTTAGACTGTTACCATCTCCAACAGCTGTAAGTATGGCTTCTTGTTCCTCCTGTGCCTTACTTGTAGATAAGCTTTGTCTGCTAGAGAGACGGTCCCGACCTGCTTGCAGGCCTACTAGCATTAGCCCGAGTGTTAGCCAGAACGTAGATGACGACTTT
>OMLI01092813.1:0-12992 GCA_900302605.1 Rondeletia loricata
AAAAATTGAGCAAATGGGACTCGTAACAACCGTGCAAGACCTGGTAGACCACCAAAACTATCACCATCAGACAGACAGCACTTAAAGCTTTCATCTTTGAGAGACAGGAACAAATCAAGCTCCACTCTGGCTTCAGATCTGAAAAAATCCACAGGTGTTTCTGTCGATCCTTCCACTGTGAGAAGACAACTCAACACTATGGGTGTGAAAGGATGTGTTGCTGTCAAAAAGCCTCTACTGACAAAAAGAAATAGACAAAAGAGAAGAACATTTGCACTACAACACAGAAACTGGACACCTGAGATGTGGAGTAAGGTTTTATGGACTGATGAGTCTCAATGTTAGATGTTTGGAAGTAACAGAAGGCAGTATGTACGCCGCCGAAGCAATGAAAGACTCTCTGAACCAAGTCTACAACCATCAGTCGAGCTTGGTGGAGGATCAGTGCAGGTTTGGGGATGTAGAACAACATCTAGAGTTGGTGATCTGATTTTGATTGATGGCATCATGAATGCTGATAAATACAAACAAATCGTAATGCATCATGCAATCCCCTCTGGAAAACGTTTGATTGAGAACAAATTAATTCTACAGCAAGATAACGACCCCTGCTTTTCTTATATTATGTTAGTTTATTTTTGCTTTCCATGGTGCTGAAATTCTTGTCTTGCATCATAATTCTGGCTTTTCGAGTTGAGCTTTGGTGGCGGTCTTGACTAGGCCTTTGTGCTTGCTGCTAGTGACTGTACTAGCTGCTGTGTAAGTCAGACTTGTACATGAGAGCTTTATGTACCTCATTCTCTATTATTATTACTTCTGGCTGATTGTAGTGGTCATTGGTTGATGCATTGATTTGTTTGTCTGTCCAGTCATTTAGGCCTAGAATATTAGAATGTTAGGTTCATGGCAGTAAAGAGGCCAGATAGCGATGTCTTCTTTAATGTTGTGATTTTAAGGTTGAAGTTAGGCTGGTATTTGTTGTGGATAATTGTATGAGAGAACAGATTGCCCCTGACACATTTGTAGAGGAAAAAAATTGCCGGCAGAGCACCTATTGAACCACACTGTAACAGCTGGCAGGTGTGTGTGTGTGTGTTATGAGTTTGGAAGAGAGAGAGAGAAAGTGAGAAAGAGAGAGAGAGAGAGAGAGAGAGAGAGAGAACACTTTGCAAACTGCAGACTAATGGTACGTTAAATGCATTTTTAAGCAATTAAAAATGTCAAATATAGGGCCCATTCTAAGATCCCCCTGCGGTGAGACGTCTACACCGCATGTGGCTCTAAACAGGTTTTGACATTTCCTTTGTTCTTTCAGAATAAGCTAAACAAACAGGTATACACCTTTCAACAATATTGATGACAAGTTTATGACCGTAATATAACTCTACCTATAACTCTTAAATCTTCTAAATTTGCTAAATGTGGTACTATGCGAAACTTGTTGAAATGGCATCAATATATAGAATATGGGCATTGTGATTCTGTGTGTGTGTGTCTGTCTGTCTGTGAGTTTGTGTGTGCTTACACGTGGAGTGTAAAAGTATGTGTGTGTGTGTGTGTGTGTGTGTGTGTGTGTGTGTGTGTGTGTGTGTGTGTGTCTGCTGCAAGTGGTGTTTTTCTCCACGCATGTGTTTATTTGTATGCGTTTGTATGCGTGTCTCTGTGTGTAAGTGATTCCCTAGCAGGCAGACAGTGGCTATGTTTCCATGCCAGAGTCTATTGTCCATACTCTGGTTAAGGTCTAATTCAGGTTAATCTGTTTACATGAACCCTGTGATTGAGTCTCCTTGTTGCCATGAATAAACCAGTAAACAGGATATTCCTCCTCACTCCCTTCCTCCCTCCCTTCCACCCTCTCTTCTCGCTTACTTCTAATTAGGGCTGCATGATTATGACAAAAATGATAATCCTGATAATTTTGTTAAATATTGTGGTCACGATTATTAATTGCGATTATTTGTCTTGGTTTCAGGAAACAAAATTGTTTTATTGCACTTTTGCAGTATTCTTGTTTTCACTCTTACTGTCTTACTCTTATTGTGGTCCTTATCAAATAATCAATAATGGCTACTTTATTACTTTGGGGCGCAGCTACAACCCTAAGGCGAACTTTGCACTGTATCTGTACTTGGTTGTGGTGATCTGGTTTAAAACCAAAGTGTCTCCAAATGACAGACGATGATCCACTTTTAGGAACTAAAATAACATTTTCAGGATTTTCCTCTAACGTTGGGCTGATCCGTTCTTTTCCACTTTGCTCATTGCAACATTTTTCTAAAGATGCTCTATGTAAGGTTTCTCTGCTGCTTCTCCATCTGAACTTTCGTTGTGGTCACATGGTGCACGTTTTGCATCTTAACCTGGTTTCTCATTATCAGAGTATAAGCTTACCTGGATTATTCTAGTTATGGTATTTATATGCGTTGACCCAAAACCAGGTTAGTTAAGGGAATTCTCCCTGCATGTAAACATAGCCAGTGAGAGTCGCTGTACAATCCTATTGCAGATGAAGATACTGATGCATCAGAGCAGAACAGAGCAGAGACTGCGTTGTTAGCCTGCAGAGTGGATGTGATCAGCTCAGACAGTCTGCTGTTCATAGCCAGACAGAGACCAGTACTGTCTGTTCTGCATCATGCTGTTGTTTTTCTGACTGTTGTTTTCACTGTGTTAATCCGTGAAATGAGCTGCTGTAGTGTTTGGTTGGAATGAAAACATTGATTGAGAAAAAAACATTTATCATCATGACTGCTGGTTTTCATTCCAACCAAACACTACACCAGCTTGTCTAACTGATTTGTACACCTTTAACCAGGGTGGAGGAGGAACAGGGTACCTGCAGGTTTCAGAAAGCTAAATTAAAGACTTTTAAACAACATTTCAGTGCTACCTGGAATTGAATTGAAGACCAATTTAAAAACCAAAATAAAGAAACAAAGCTGTCAAAACCAGCCAATTTCCAATTGAACATAGCAAATGAAAGTTCTGAGACTATAAATGGGCAGAATAAGAAAAAGGACTACAGGAAATTTTATGTTAAGGGACACAAAGTGCAATGTCTTTAGTAAAGCAGATAGGATGCATATTGTACTACTAACCTTGCTCTGTATGAATCTGAGTGGACATGCAGCACAAAAAACCCAGTCATTGCATAGTGAAAAAAAGAAGACTTTAGAATTAAACATTTTATTATTTAAATTTTTTAAGGACCAACCTGAGGAACTAATAGTGAATTCAGCTGCTGTAGAGTTTGGCTGGAATGAAAACCTGCAGACTCTCCATGGCACACGGTTGAGAAACACCGATGTATGCAGTGCAGCAGCCATGATAGCCACATCAGAGCTATGCAATGTTCAGGGCTTTATTGTTATGGGAACCAGAGGGAAGACGAGATGGGTCATTATACCAGCAGACTCCATTGTGGCTCATAGCTGCTGTTGGCTCTGGTACCGAGGGCTGCTCTGTACAGTGGAGGCTCTCCAAAATGGCAGCCGTCCATAAGCGGGCCTGTGCTCAGGCTGCGAGAGAGCAGTGCTGTTGCATGCTGGGAAAGCACCAAACACACATTCACTGTGTAATACTGATACTTGCACAGACATGAAGGACGCAACTCACTGCCACTGGCGCTCGTTTGATATCGTACACACTCACAAGCACATCACTTCTATTCACGCACGTCAGTTAAAAGTCATTATGCTCTTCTCACTCTTACAAACACACATCCGCCGTGTGCACACTCAAATTAGCTGAATAAAGAGTATTTTTGCTGGTTCTTTTGAGTGGCTAATTAGCCATCAGAGCCTGCTGTGTAGAGAGAGAGAGATACGTTTTAACCATCAAGAGGTAGAGCTTCAAACAGCATGTTATTAAAGCCAAAGCACTTTAATTGGGACCTATTTGTATGAGAAAGAGAAGAAAAAAACATAATTTGAAGCCAAGAGCTGTATAATAGAGGGAAAATAAACACACTCTAATACACACACAGAAATAGAGAGACAGGAAAAAAAAGAGAAGGATTAGACTGTAGGAGATGATATCCTCACAAGTTAGCTTTAGACTCCATTGGTATTGCACTGATTCCTGTTATTGGCAGATCAGTTCTCCATTGTGTTCAGTAGCCACGTTTACATGAATGCAAGAAATGCAACTGTAATGCCATTAAGACAATAATGCAAGACAGGCAGGACCCCTGTAAACACCATACTCTGATTAAGTTAGTGCCATTATGCTCTTAGTTGGGAGTAAGTGTAATCACAGTAACACATGTGGAGTACAACAATTTAACTGGCATTAATAGAGACCAGTCACAACATGTAAACACCTTAATCACGTTTCTTTAAGTGGATCATGGTGCATCATGTGTAGTTGGTGATGTAGCTCATGTTGATCTGTCAGTTTTCTGTCATTTCTGTTTGAATACTCGCAATAGCTACATGACACATGTAAACCAGATTATTAAGGCAGGTGTCACTTTACAGAATCATGTGAACAGCTTAATCACACTATTGTCTTAATGGGAGTATTGCAAAATAGTCGCATTACTGTTTGCATGTAAACGTAGCCTGTGTATCTCCTGCTGAATCCACTAATATTTGTTTGCCGAGCTCCGTCCTCGATGGTCCTTTGTCTGTCAAAAGCTCTTAGCACTCCCCACCAAACCCCTCTGCTCTCTGCATCCATTATTGATGGACCTCAGCAGCCTGAGAACACACACACACACACACACACCACACACACACACACACTCACTCACACACACACACACTCCGGCAGGCCCTGCATGTCATTGCTAGCTGATATTAGGTGAGATATTAAATCAAACACTCAAAACACATGATCGAGGGAAAGAGAGAAACAGTCAAGTACTTCTAAAGCACACTCAACACACACACACACACGCACGCAGGCGCACACACACACACACACACACACTACTCAGCAATCTTGAGCATCAAGGAGAACAGGGTTCGCTGTGGGAACAGGGGATGGAGGAGGAGGAAGAGAAAATTGAGTTGTTGTGCTCTTCCTTTTCCCCTTCAGCTCTGTAGATGTGGTCTTGGGAGGCCGTAGTGCCAGTATGGCTGGATAAATATAGAATAAACCTCACAAACTGCCATCTGTTTTGTCATGTGTGTGTTTCAGGTCTGTACTCCTAATATGAAATTCCTGGCATTTGTCTGCTTCGTCAACTTTTCTATCTGCTTCTACACTCATACCAAAAAGGGTTCTATATAGTACCAGAAAATTTTTCTTTATGTTTGTACCACAGCAGACACCTTTATGGTGCTGAAAATTAACATTTAACAATAGAACAAATTCTCTAAACCAGCAGTATCAAAAGAACTTTTTAAAAAAACACACTGGCTTATTTATTCTGATTTTTCCATTTTTTATATTTTAACAAACCAGGCATTACAGTTCCAAGAACCCTTCTGTGTGTAGTATAATGGTCTGTACTGATGCCTGATTTGCTACATAGTGCCAGATTTAGCTATGTTGATTGTATCCCCCTTTGAGCTGCATAATAGGTGTACGTGTACATCTATGTGTGTGTGTGTGTGTGTGTGTGTGTGTGTGTGTGTGTGTGTGTGTTGTTTGATATGACCTTTCTCCGTATGGTGTGGGACTGAGCAGGGGGACTGGAGGTCAGCCCTCCACATGCTATCAGTCTGAGCCGTTAGCCAGCAGGTGCACACACACACACACACACACACACACACACACACACACACACACACACACACACACACACACACACACACACACACACACACACACAAAGACACGCTGCAGGCCCTGTATGTCATTGTTACCTGATATTCATGGTGTAGGAGAAAAATAAGTAGAAAAGGTCATACATGTAATGTCACAGGCGGTGCCATTCTTTCCTGGCTGCGAGTTTGATTCCAACTCCCTCCTCTTCCACAGCCTCAGGGTCTCTCTACCCTCTATCCCTCCCACCCACCTCCCACAGTCCTGAACTCCAGTCAAACCCCCACCAAGAAGCACAGGCCTTTCTATTTTTAGGATTTCTTTCCTGTTTTTTGATTGCTACTTCACTGCTTCACACCACACTTTCTTCTCAAGTGTAATCAAACAATGGTACAGTGCCTTCAAAACTCAGGATACAGTATTTTAGACTGTATTCGTCTCGTAGAACTAGCATCCATGTCTGTTACTACTGAGGGTGGTGAATGTAAATTGCACTAACGTAGAAAAATATAATTCTTAATCGCTAAATAAACGTGTTTTTCTAATAGAACTGGCATGTTACTGCTGTTACTTAATGTACATTGTACTCGTCCAATCCCTCTACTTATCCAAACCATGTGGTTGGGTTGTCTGTTGGAATAAAGGACTGGGCTGTTAAAGGCCCATTCCAGATAACCTCATGGTTGTTTGGTTATCTCCAATATTGGTTTCCAAATGCATTAGCAATGACTGATTTAATTTAGACAGAGACATACAATAGCCCCTTTTTGCACACTTGACTAGATATTGTATTACACACAGCAATTACTGAAAGGCGTACAAACGCTAATAAATCATAGCAACAAGCTGGACAAAAGACTAACCAAAGGGTTTGCCTTATAGCATGAGCATCAGCATTACAAAGGACATTGTTATTGGGCGTCTCTCATGATACACTGCCTCCGTACATAAACACTTATCATTTTAAAGTTTTCTTATGAAACAGTCCCCCCCACCCCCCACGGAATAAATCACTTTGATTTATGTTCATATGCAAATGTATATCCTTAGGAAAAAAACCAACATTCTTTAAAAGCGAAGGATAAGGGGAGAAAAAGAGGGAGAGGGAAGTTCAGCTTATCACCACATAACAGATGCCCTAACTAAATGCATTGGTTCTCCGTTTTGTGGCGGAGGGTAAACGGAGTGAAGCACCAGCGCTGGCCTGGATGGATGGATGAGGTCAACCAGCTGAAGTTAAGACAGTCCACTTCTGGCAGCTGTAATTTGCTCTGATGACAGGGATAGAAAGAGCCAGAAGGTTGGGATTAGAAACACCTCCAGCTGCCATAGGGCTTTAGCCAAACAGTGGGATTTAATTCCCTATTAGATACTGTGATGATGGCATGCTGCAGGACAATGCTGGAGCTAGCTAACAGCATTTACAAAGAAAGTGCTGAGTGGACACTTACAGAGCCGTGGACTGGCCTAATGTCTCTCATCCTTTCTTTACTTCCCCTCGCTCTCTCTCAACAAAAATATGCATTAAAAAACGCAGATGTTTGTTAGTCTCACAGTCACTATATGAGTCTGTATATTGCAGTTCTTCACAGGGTGAGGGTTCAAGTGAGAGGCAGCAGGGATTGTGCAAGACAAAATAACCTTTGGGGGGTAGCAGTAACCTAGAGCTTAGAGAAGTGGGTTAAGGACCGGAAGGTCGCCTATTCAAATCCCCAAAGGACTGGGAAAATGTGGGAGGGGAAACTGAATGAGTAACGCTCTCCCTTCCCTCACCAACCACTGCCAAGGTGCCCTAGGCACTACTTGCCAACTGTAGAAGAAGGTTGTACTGGGCAGCTCCCAGTGTGAATGTATGGATGTGAAACAGGGTGCTACTGGAAAAGAGCATGGAGCTCATCAACTTTCCATGGATAAAGGTTAAAAAAGATTATAGAAATGCTCACATATTTTTCTATTTCTCTTTCTCCCTATCTTCCTTCCCTCTATCATTCCCCTTTCTTTCTTTATTTGCTTATCTTTACCTCCCTCTCACTGCATCCTTCTCTCTGTCCTCCCATCTGGTAATATAAATTCCATGGCTGGTTGATTTGGGTGAGCAGAGGGAAACAGGGTGGCTTCCACAGTTCAGGGCTCTGGAGAGCTTGGCGAGGCAGCAGCAATCAATCACAGACTAAATCCCTCCTCTCTCAGGACTGCTGTGTGCCAGGTGACATGGTCAACAGCTGTGAAGAAATATAAGGCCTACAGTGGGTATTTAAAGTCGACAGTAATAGACTGATAAACAGTACAATATGAAGGGTGTCTGAAAAGTCTGGAATCAGAGGAAAACCGCTAACTGAACCAGTATCAAAACTGCTTGAGAGATGTGGAATTCAAGCCCACACCTCCATTCAGAGCACAGAAGCCCTAGCGCCTTACACCCCTCAGCCATCCTGACAACTAGTGTGTGTGACGAGGAAAAATAGGTGTTACTGTTATGCCTATGGTTCCTGCATTTTCACACACCCTGTAGAAGGAACATTTGACTTTCAAAGTCAATGGGAGAAGAATGAAGAGTGGCTGTGTTGACTGTTCCTGGCATTATGTGTATAACATATAGAGATGGATCTTATCTTTTGTATGGTTTTGTTTTTGTTTTTTGGTGTGACCGGATTTGTGAAAAACCTCCAGCAACCTGAAATAATGGTAGAAAGTATATTGTTTTTGACTCTGGGTCCATGTGTCTCCTTCTCTTCTAGACATGTCTAGAGTTGGAGCGCTACCTACAGACGGAGCCCAAGCGACTCTCTGAGCTGTTTGATGAGGAGCTGGACTGCCTTCTAACGCCGGCCTTCATGCAGGGTGGCGACAGCGATGAGGACCTGATGGATCCCCTCCTCCCCAGCCTTCCCGACCAGCCCAGCCCACCTCCACTACTGGTCTCCCTCCCCAAGGTCCAGGCCAAGATCCTCCAGGCCCCCCACCCCAACAAGAGCCAGGCAGAAGCAGGGACTGGAACCCTCACAACCAAGGACCAAGGCCCAGGAGGTGTCAGTGCTGTGCAGCTTAGTGCCGCCGTCACATCCCTAACGCCGCCTTCATCACCGGAGCTGGGCCGCCACCTCGTCAAACCCACGCAAACACTCACCGCAACAGCAGACGGCACACTCACGCTTAAACTGGTGGCAAAGAAGGTGGGATTAGGGGCGGCTAAGCTGGTGGCAGCACGAGCCTTGCCCTCCCCGCCGAGCCGAGGAGGATCTCTCAGTGACAGTGAGCAGGGAGGGGGCGGAAGCATCGGAGGAGATGTACCAGAGAACAAGAAGCGAGTCCACCGCTGCCAGTTTAACGGCTGCAGGAAGGTTTACACCAAGAGCTCCCATCTGAAGGCACATCAGAGGACCCACACAGGTAAGACCACACACACACAGATACCTTTAATTACCTTCATTACAAGTACAAGGATTTATTATTTTGTGTTTATTAAGATGCTAAATAACAGAAGTAATTAGACTGGAATTTTCTAATGATACACATCATTGCACAGATATACAGTAAAGCTGGAGCTTTGGTGAGCAAGGCTAAGACACATGCAGATAAACCAAAATATACTATTCCCTGCCATTTAGGGTTCAGATTAGGTGTTGAAAAGAAAACATAATACAGTTGCCATTCTCCAGTTTATTTCCCTCACAGAATCATATAACCTCTATTTATGCTTCTCCACACTGGTTAAACTTTTTACTTTCAAAGTCTAGCCTGTTAAAGGAATAGTTCACCCAAAAATGAAAATGTTGTCATTATTTACTCACCCTCATGTCAGTCACCGGTGAAGTTTGTATGTCCACATAACACACAGCAAGTTAGCTAGCGCAGCTCCATGCCAGCCTTTGAAGTGAATGGGAATTGGTTCTTTAGAGTTCCAAAAATGGCAAAAATGACCATAAAATTACTCCAAAGAGCTTGTACAGCATAATCGAAGTGCTGTGAAGCCAAATGATTGCACTGAGTCCAAAAGACATATAGACACCAGCATTTTGTGCAAGTCTTCACTAAAACCATTGTTTTCGAAAGCATTCATACTTGCACGCGCCCACACTTCGCAAGTTCACGCTCTACTCGACGTGAACATGAGACCTTCCCCCATTTCCGTGTTTACAGTCCTACGCAGAGGTCTACGTCACAAACAGAAAGAGTTCTGCCCAAAGTGCCTCACTTGGAGCTAACATTACCTTTTTGTCTTTGTTTAGCTGGCTGTTGTAGCTACTCTCCCTAGTGCTGACATTTTCTAAATGATTAGAGTTTATGCTTTTCCTGGATGCTTCAACAGCCTCTAAGACTGCGTGAGTATCATCGTGGGACGCACCAGTGAATTTTCACCAAGTGATGATGCAGACTCATGTTCACGTCACTTGTGGGTGCACGTTCACACTCTACACTTTCCAAAACCTGCACTAAATACTGGTGTAAATATAGGTCTTTTGGACTCAGAGTGCAGTCGTTTGGCTTCAGAGTACTTGGATTATGCTGCATGAGCTGTTTGGAGTAATTTTATGGTAATTTTTGCAATTTTTGGAACTCTAACGAACCAATTCCCGTTCAGCTCAATTGTTTTGGTTCCCAGATATAAACCTGATAATACCATATTCTTATTGTCAGTAACACTCTCAATCATACATGGAGTCTATTTAACTGGACAAACCACTCTGTAGTAAAAACTGGCCCATCTTCTTGTCTGTAAAAGTAAGCAATATCACTCACCATGTGCATAGTCTTTACCATAGCAACCAGTCTGGTACAGACCTACCCTAAAACACTTTAACACTGTTAAAAATAGCTATTGGCGATATACCTTGCATTTCTGGACCCATTTTGTTGTTTCTTGGTGTACTTCTTACTGAGTTTAACAGCATAATATTTTTCATCTATCTAAAACATCAATAGTAAATGTCAGGTTTTGGTGTCAGTCCCTCAGAATCAAAGAGCATGGGCTTCTTTCTCGATCATAGAAGAGGAAGTAGAGATACCAATTTCTCCACTGACAGTAGCCGCAATAGACCAGAATGCAATGCAGCCACAAGACATGTTGTGTTTTGAGTAAGGGGGGTGGCTCTCACTTTTTCTTGAATGGAAAAACTTGCTCTCTTGCTCATACTACTCTATTGCTCTCTCCACCTACACGTATAACCCACAGCTGAATTAAACAAGTTCAGAAATGTTCTCTGGGGGTTGTCGAAAGGCATTCTGGGAAATGTAGGAAATCATCAACTGAAGTAGAAGTAGATGAGGCAGTTTGAGGGAAAAGTATCCAAGGGTGGCATTTTTCTTTAAACTCTGGATGTTAACAATACTTTAGGTTTGTGTATACTTTTAACAGAATATATCTACAACAGAAGGCCATAGCTAGCGGCTTTTCCATTCATTAACGTCATTTCCACCAACCCTCTGGTTGACTTTGCCCTATCTAAATGAATGGGAGGTTACTTCATATAAGTAATCTAAAAAGCATATGGTTTAGATTTTTAAATAAGTTGTAGTAGGTATCAACACATCTCGCTTGGCTTAATTTAACAAAAATCCATTCAGTATTATTTACATGAACGACAAAATTAGTTACCGAACTACACTACCCAGCAGGCCTTTAGCTAGTTGGAATATTCCATCTCCTGCACAGGGAACAAGCAAATGTAGCTAGCTAGCTACAGCTTCACAGGCTACTGTAAAAAAAAATTGCAGTTACTATCGTGAGCCTGAACTCATACTTTAGCGAAGTCCCAAATTGCACCTCAAGAGGTGAAAACCTTCCCATGAGCGACAGCATCTACTCCCTACTCAGGAGGATCAGCCCTGCTATCAACAGTTGGTACATGCTACAATGTAGTTCTCCATCGTTACAAAGTCTTTTCTCTACGTTTCTACGCCCTAAATTAACAGAAACGTGCAAATCGTCCAAAAGCTTATGCTACGTAGTTTACCGAGAGGTAAATCTCAACACCATTCGTTGCTTTGTTTAGTTGCAGAAGACATACTAATTTGCGGTCAATGGGAAATCGTGCTAGCCAGTTAGCCGCGGTTAGTCAACCATGGTAAGGCTCCCTATACATAGAGAGCAGACTCTGGTGGTCTGACGTTTGTGCTATTCATAAGTAGGAGCAGAGTGAGACCTCTTTTCTTCTGTCTCTCAGATGGTACTGCAGATTTCTTTGTTCCTCATGAGTCTTTATCCCAGCACAGTGCCTTACTGCCTTCAGTAATTCCCTGATGATTGATAGACTGGCAGTAAATGACTTTTCGAATTCAGCCGTGTCCAACTGGATCTTACATGCAGCTTTAGCTGCTAACTACAGCTGCCCTTTCAGTGAACCTCAGACAGAACACACACCAGGCTAACGTAGCCGGGAGCTTTTAGCCATCAGCCTTTCTTAACATTAGCATGTAGAGCCAGGATTAAGATTGAAGAAGCAGAGATACAGCAAGGCCAGATTCGACTGATGCAGAGAATGATTGTGCATTATTTGCTTGAGTTTTAAACAGGGATGTAGTGGAGGGTAACCCCACCTGAACTCAGTTTGCCCATTTGTAGAATGGAGTTTACCATCTTTTTTAGGCTCACATTAATCTTCATGATGTAAACTGATAATATACATCATAGTAAGTAGTATCAAGCTGATGTATATGAGGATTGGGTCTTTTAAAGGAAAAAGCATAAATGAAAATTAAATAGATTTTTGTTCATACTGGTGATCGCCTTATGATGATCGCGCAACACTACATCACCAGGGTTCCCGCGGATCCTTAAAAAGTCTTAAAAGGCATTGAATTCATTAATCTAAAAATAAGGCCTTAATTGGTATTAAAATGTCTTAAATCAATCTTTCAAAAGTCTTAAAAATGCTAAGACATGGGAACAGTGTTTCCCTTATAACGCCGCTGCTGAAATATGACCGCCGCTGTTGAATTTATTTTATTTTAGTAACTTTTTTGTAAACAAAACAAAATAATTCACTCTCTCCCCTTCAAAATGCCGGAGTAAACGGCCTTGTAGTGGCCTTGTAAACGTGACGCGCTTTCATGGAAAAGTTGCTGTCATAAATTCATTTGAAATGCGATTGTGTCCAAACTTTCTAAGCAAAGCTAACTTTCAGCAACGTCATATATGGCCGTCAAATGCTCAGTCTAATCTCTTTAGAAACTATATTATTTTGCGCTACGGTCGCTTCATATCCAGGTCAATTCACACAATTCACACTAAAGCATATAAACGAGAAACTTTGCGCTTACCTAAGCGTATATGATAATGT
>OMLI01092822.1:0-12897 GCA_900302605.1 Rondeletia loricata
AGCATCATATTCAAGGCAAGGATGTCCAAGAAATTACTGTGATCTGATGCACCCAGTGTTGCGCTGGGACAACGCTATGGCTGATTTGATTGAACTAGGAGTCACAGGTCTATTCTGTGTCTTTTCTTACATTACAGTGATTACAAGAGAACAAATCCTTCATCAAACAATAATACAAGGAACACAATACAGTGTAACGGCACAGTTCTATCTAAATTGATGCTGCCGCTGACCTTGTGGGCCAAAGTGTGCAGGTTCCTAGTAATTTATGTGGACTAATAGCTGTGTACTGCTATGAATTCTGTGAGAAATAAAGAAAAGTTTTTGCTATTACATCACTGCATGATGAATTTTGTCTGAACTAACCTTTCGTCCCCAAAGTTTACAACAATATTAGCTCAAGGATTCAGAAATGCTTGTTGATTTATTCCAGTACACAAAAACTGTGACCAAAGAAGAAGTTCTTACCTGCCGCCTCTTTAAGTAATCCAGTGCTATTTGTACATTCTGGAGTCTGTGGAAGCGCATCCGCCCTCTCTCCCGAGGCTGTGGGCATAAAGGGGAAAGAGGGGCCATGTAATCAGGCTCTTCTCAGCAGCAGAGGACAAACACTAATGACATGATTAGTAGTATGAGGACACAGGACATGCTGTCAGGTTCTTACCCGCTGATCTGCTGAGATAAACACATAAAAGGGAGGAGGCACAGAGAAAACTCTACCCAAAACAAGAACAGCCAAAATCTGCGCATACTGTACATATACCATCTCAGAACATTGTTCACCATTTCCACCTATAGACATTTCTTATGAAAATATGAAAACAAATCCAGTGACCCTGCTAGTACACTCATTCCAATATGTGCTTACAAACAACGGTGCACGTTTAATTCATTAATATCTTTCAATTAGCTGTGATGCAAACACTGAACTTGAATCTCAAACACAAAGGCAAGAGTGCCATTTAGGCGAGCAAGTAGCCAACCCCTTGTGGAAAATGCACGTGGACAGTGAGGGGCCACAGTGTGAGGTAACGAGATGGGAAATGCACTACAAGCCAAGACCCAGCAGCAGCAAAAGATTTGCGCTGCAGTAATCTCCATAAGCAGACTCTGAATATAATATTCAGACCCTCAAAAAAAGAAATGAGCCGATGGGTTCCCAGATTGGCGCTGCAGAAACTCTTGCATTCAGCCATCACTCTCAGCTGACCATAAGAAGATGCTGAGGAATCCCGTTCATCTCAACGGCATAGCAACAACATTCACTAAACCCGTCTCCTACAGCTCTCATTCAATGCATCTCATTCACTCATGAGGCCTTCTTGGGGGCGTTGAGCAGAAAACCCCAAAGTAGCAGATGAAAAATGTCCTGATGTTCACATACGTTCGGAGTGGTTTGTATTGTATGGCTCAATGATGCGCAAAGTGATTTAAATGGATATAAAGACCCAAGCTGTAAGGCAAAAAAATTCTGAATACAAAAAGTTATGTTTTTCATTTCATTGTCATTCATTTTATTTCATATATTTAATGCCCCTGCAACTCCAACATGCCAAATCATCTTTAAATGAGGTTTTATAGTGACCTGTTGTCTTTTGCTTTTTTTTTTATCACATGCTCAACAATTTGAGCATGAACCTGCCTGGGTCTTTGGATCATAGGCACATTTCTATAGCAATTCTATAGCAATTTCAATATCATCCAGCAATTCTAAGCAAAGACTCTGACACTATTTCCTGCTTAACAACAGTGGCACTATGCAACATAGTGTTGCATAGAAAACATAAGAGTTGGCAAAAAGGAAACCATATAGAAGAACATTTGCTAAAACAATTCCTTACGACTACAATAAGAAAATCGTATGGTGGGATTGTTGCTACAGTCCTGTTAATGACCACAGCACACTCTACATTAGTTTGTTACAAGGGGGTGGAGTGCAAGCCACACCTACCCCCTTATCATCATCCAGCGTGTTTCCATGCTGCTCAACTGCACATGCTTCTGTCGCACTCACCAACCGCAATGTCTTCAGAAAATCACGCTCCCTTGGCTTATCGCAGAAAAGGTAAATACATGGGGAAGAAAGGAAGACAAGGGGACACAGTGGCCAAATCAAAGGACGATAGACAATGAACAGAAACAAATAAAAAAGAGAGGAGAACAGAAGAGGAGGAAAGTAGAGGGGAGACAGGACAGACAGCTGCTTTGAGGATGAAAGTTAGCCTCACTGGAGTGGGACTGATTGCTGGGGCAAGTTGGAGGGAAATATATAGTATAGTACATCACAGCATGATGACATTATGACAATCGGCCAGGACTGAACTCATATCAACATGAGTTATATCATCAGAAGGATGACATGTCAACAGAGCAATAGCCTGCTGAATAACACACAGCACTTCAGTAGCCACTGTCTTCCTTTAGGATATGTACACAGTCATACCTACGTACTATATGTAAGGGATAATACACTGCAACACGGCCACATACCAAAGATTAAAAATCATGACTGTTCACTATCTGTTGTTGAAGTAAGATGTTATTTGGGCGTTGTTCACTGCTAATATTTAGTACGGTACTCCATTAAACCTGGCAACTTTTTATGATGGCTTGCCAACTGTACATGGTGCTTCAGGAAGCTATTAGCAAATAAGTTCCTGATAGCTGCACATATACATATATATTACATTATTATATGCAAATGGACCCTTAAATTAATATAGTCAAACAATGCAAATCAATTGTTAACAAATGGGTTCCAACACATTGACTTTTCCGTGACTATTTTGTTGTTTAACAGCAGTTTAATAGTCCTATGTGTTGTGTTGGCAAGCTACAATTATAATACAACCAGGAGAATTTTCAGTTGGGTCATTATTATCTCAAACGGTATCTGGATCTAAGAGCTTGACAGTAAACACACGACCAGTTGAAAAACAAGACTACAAACAAATTCCCATGAAAGGTTTTGATGTTTATCATTTTCCATACTTTTCCAGGCCTGGAAAAAAGTCCAGGTTTTCCCTGACTGTGGGAATCCTGCACCTATGATTATACAACAGGTAGTTCTGTCTTAATGATCTTTCAAATCAGCATAGCAGCACATCTAGCCATGCTCAAAGAAAATATTCCTCATCACTATGCTATGCTCAAATCAACTTCTACAGAGGTGACAAGTACGTCTCTGGGCCAGGAACTTAATTATTCTTGCTTGTACAAATTGATACATTGGCATTGTTGCTGGGAAATATTGATGATAAGCTACTGACTTAAATGTAATATCTTGCTCTGTATCCTTGTAGCCTATATGATATATTTCATGCTACTAGTTTGAATAAATGAATGAATAACACGTTCTGTTCCTTATTTCAAAGGTAGCCAGTTAGTGAGTTAAATAAGCTGGTTAGCAAGTTAACTAGTGTTAGGGACTTATTATGGGTTGCTACAGAGCTAGTTGGAGACGCCAAAGGGTAACCAAGGAACTAGTTTACCAACTTTCCCCTGATATGTTTAGATTTTGTTGACTAAAAAATAGACAATAACTTTTTGTGTATAATCACAATATTGAAGTCTGTTGCCACATTAGAGAAACTAATGCAACTTGGCACAAGCACCTCATTCCTGACTGGATAATTGTAACGGCAATAATAACAACAGTAAAGTATAGCCTCCCATTTAAAATTGGTAAAATCTAGCAGCACAGCAAAACACAACACTTCAAAGTGATGAGTAAATCATTCAATTCAACAGATATCTCAGAATGGAAAAGGAAAAAGAAACCAAAAAGTAAATAGGATATTTGTTGATATGTTGGAAACGTGCATGTCGTTAACAAGAAGCCTATCAAATGTGACAAAAATAGGTCTGATTTTCTATTTCATTGCTAGTTTTGTGGGATGCAAAATCACAGTAAATATCTCAGCCTCATTACAGACCTTCAAATCCCAAGTTCCCCTCTTCCCTGCTACCCTCTAGAAGGTATCGTTAATGGTGGGGAGAGGGCAGGTGTATCAGTTATGCATATGTGACAGATTGCTATACAGGAATCACAGGAATAGTTTTCTCACATTCACTTAGTGTCGTAAAAAAATCACTAATTGAGTAGATGCCTGGTGTTTCTTTCCAGCAATGTGAGAGTTTTGTGATTTCTTCAGCAATGAAGAATATCATGATGGACATCTGATTCCATAAATAACAAAAAACCCTCATTTGTCTTTCATAATAATAAGTCTGTTTTGGGTTCTTTTCCCTTTAAGTAAAACTGACCATGAAGATTATATAGCAATAAAAAACGTATCACGGTAAACTCACCAATGAGTCTCCAGACAAGACCTCCAGCAGTAAGATCAAGTTATGTCCATCTCGTAAATCTTCATACAGGTCATTGATATGCTTCCGTACCTATGGACATGGGCGAGGAAGCAAAATGTAAGCCAACTGCAGAAATCAGAAAAACGATGTTGTTTTGAAATCTTCGACCAAAAGCTATTTCCTGACATACTGCATACAAATAACACCGACAATTATAATCTCAATTTGTAGCTACAATGAACAGATTTTGTACTAACATGCTTATAACGACACATTGAACACCCATTAGCAACATAGATGTAGATGCATACTGCAGTAAAACAGGTGAGGGATAAACTGTGCTGTGTCCATCAGAGCGGACCTTTCTAGTGACAGTTTGAGTGTATTCAAATGTGGGCCTTTAAGGAGCAGGTTCGTTTCACACTTCTCTCTAAACTACAAAGAATCGAGCATAAATCACTCTGAATAATAGTGTGAGCATATGGTTGTGACACCTTCGCTATGGCCCACTAAGCACTTGAGCCAGGCACTTAACAGCTCCAGTCGGAGGCTTTCTCCTTCCAGCAGGCCCATCTCTCCTTCCTGTCCTGAATACCACGCCTCTGAAATCACCCTACTGCCTACTGACCTGCTTTCACACAGGCCTCTCAGCGCTGAAATCCCAGCTAGCAGGCACAGCTGTGGAGCCAAAATAGACCTGCACCCTTATGTTATTGGGTCAGCCATACAGATCCCCCACTATTACTCAGCACCTCTGATTCATAATGGACAACGTCAGAGTACGAGGCCTGCTGACCCAGACCCAACGATGAGATAAGTTAAAGAGGCTTACTCTCTGCTGTGGTACTGATTCATTTCAAATTCAGAAATGTGGCTGTCCAACATATAAGAAATTAAACAACAAAACATGAATAACAGCATGTCTAATAGTCAATTATCATGAAATGCTAATGCCCCAAATAAAACATTATCTCACCGCAGATCAGACTTCGAGCGTAACTTGTTTTGTTTACACAGGAAGTGAGCAAAGTTAGGCAGAAAGCTAAAGTTTTTGCACTGTTGATTCGTAATGGACTTCCCTAATGATGAAGATTGATATTTTGTTTTCAGAAGTTATGAATCTACAGGTCATAGAATAAATGGTAAATGGTAAATGGACTGCATTTATATAGCGCTTTTCACAGCTCGAAAGCACAAAGCGCTTTACAGAGATTGTCTCACATTCACCCATTCACACACACATTCATACACCGTTGGCGGAGGCAGCCATACAAGGCGGCGCCAACCTGCTCAACAGGAGCAATTCGAATTTTTTCCCCAGGAGGATGTGGACTCGAACCACCAACCTTCCGGTTGCTGGGTGAGGGCTCTACCTCCTGAGCCACTGCCGCCTCTTAATAAAAACCAATACCAACTTTTGATTACTAAAAGGTTTCTCTTCATACTTTGGATAATGCTAGTCGCCTACAATTGGACAGAGTCATCTACCAGAGATACAGAGATGATTTTGGTACCAATCCTCTCTTCAGATATTGGGTAAGGTCACCAATAGGCCAAACTCCCAAAAAGTTGGTGTTGTCCTTTTGCTGCTAATGTGGCAAAATGCATCCCATACCACCTCCGGAGGTGGTTTGGGCGATCGGATTACAATCCGTCCTTAATGCATCTTTTATTTGGTTAAGCACTATCCGATTACAATCTGATCACCCAAGACGCATGTTAATACCAGGTGTTAAGGGGGTCTAAGACTGATACACTTCTTAAAAACAATTTGTTCCTGTGATGTTATATCACAGGATTATGTTTACATGTTGCATAACAGAAAGAAGTGTATTTTCATTGACAAAATATTGATTAATATACCACTGATGCCTGCAAAATCTCAAATATAGCAGCCCACATATCATTTGCAGGCCAGGCAGTGATTCATTTGTGCAGAGGCAAATTATTTGAGACATGCAGGTACTTGTTGATCTGGCAAGTTGTTCCCCTAATTCCACAGACAAATGAAACACTCTCTCAAATTCCTGAGTCAACAAAAGACAACCTGTTACTGGCACAGTGTACCAGCGCAAGTCACGTTGAATAAGTTCTAGCAATCTATAATAACTAGTGCAGTGCCCGTTGGCACGTGCCCGTTCAGACCGGGGCCATTTTCTCGAGAACCGCTCCTCCGATCGACTTGGCACTCGACATTGCACTCCGTAGGGTCCTCAGCAATACACCTGCCGAGTTTAAAGTCGATCGGGTGAGCGGTTCGCGAGATAATCGAAGGACAGACAGACAGATTCCTGCCATTGTTAGAGAGATCTGGGATTGCTTGCATGTTGGGACCCAACATGAATAGTGGTAATTGTTATAATTGCCAACACCTCTCTAGCAGATTGTTTATTTTAGAAGAAAATTGTTCACCGGATCTTCATGAAAAGTATTAGGGCCAAAATGTAATCTATGCTTTAGGCTTCCTCTGTGTATTATAAAAATATAGTTAACATATAAACACATGGGACAAATTGACACAAAATAAAGGAGATTATTTGATTTGGCAAACAAGTATCATGCATTAGTTCTTACCTTCAGCAGATGCTGATTTATCCATTTTGTGAATGTCTTTTTCTGCACTCTGTCTCTTTCATCTGAAGAAAAGAGAGAAAAAAAGATTTCTAGTGAAGTTCTTTCACATTATGGAGGAATCACCATAGAAGTGTTTGGGCAAAACAGATTGTTTGAATAAAGTTGTCATCAGACCAACCTTATCTCTTTTCAGCAGTGCATGAGCCTATTATGTAGACTATTAGGCTGCATTATGTTTAATGATAACTGAGAACAGACTTAAATGCAGAGCAGTGCAATTTACACTCTGCCAGTGTCTCACAAGACATGTAAGAAATACAAGAAATACAGTACTCTGAGGAAAAGGCCAGTGTCCCTTACTGATGGGTCAATTTCATCTTCTTTAACTTTCCTCCCAAACATTTGTATATTGTGCAAACATGCTACTCACATGCACTTGTATAGGGTGTGGATCACACAGTAGATAGTTCAATGCTTGAATGCACATGCACTTACAGTACTTTCTATTCATTATTGTACTGTAGCTTAAACTGTTGCTCCCTTTTAGAAAAAGTGCCGCCCTCCCAGACACCCACAAAATATGTTACTCTTGGATTATAGTTTCAGTGAATGTCATGTAAAAGAAAGAGCACATATGAATGCCCCAAGCCCCAGTGACTGAAAAGAAGGATGTAATTTCCCAGAGATGGAGTTGGCATTGCTCTGTACTGCGTACTGTTGACCACATTTTTTTGTTTCTCATATCCATGGCAACCAGACTGCCTGCCCCCCAGCAGCCAGTGACATGCGTGAGTCTGGGGTAACTACGCTTTATGGTCAGCATTTTAAACAACTTGAATTTCTGTCTTTTTCTCCATCTCCTGTGACACACTTCCAGGCGGGGCAGAGCAGGATTCACTGAACAGTCGATGACATTAAAAACAACATCTGCTTACTAGGTCACATTTAGCCCACTGCTAATCACAACAACAGTAACACCATGGACGACAATCCCTATATTCCTGGACTTTGGAAGCACAACACAAATAACACAGATAACCTCCTTTCTTTTGTAATCTTCAATGCGGATTACAAAATAAGATTTGAGCGTACCTACTATTAGTAAGTAGCAAGCACAGAGATGACTAATCTGGGCTGGAAATGGCAAGAAGCACAAAGAGGAATACTGACCCATGCAGCACATTAAAGTTACCAGGTGAGCTCTGTGCTCCCTCTCGGTCTTAAGCAGATGCCACATCCTCCTTACTAGCTCCTGAGGGCTGTCGAGAGGTTGAGAGTGGGAGTCATGGTCATCATGGTCCAGATAGAGGGATGACATGTTGAAAAGCTACTGCAGTTACTGAGGGAGCAGCAACAGACTCCCTCTTCTTGCCTGCCTGCCTGCCTGCCTGCCTGCCCGCCTCTAGGGCAGCCGACTCCCTTTCTCATCAAGCATCCAGAACGAGTTCTGTCAGGTTTTCCATGGCTACTCAGTATTTTGAGTTTCCACACTGTTTATCTAGCAGCAGTGCTCAAAGGAGAAAATAAAGTTTCTTCAGAAAAGAAGCAAGGTTCCTTGTTAACATGTTTTTCAGGATGGTTCCAAACTTCCAACAGTAAAGGCCAGTTTATTTAAGCAACCACAATTTAGGAGCAATATGTCTGATGACAGCATTACTGACAATACACCATTCCAATTTCAGACAGTAGAATATGAAAGTGTTCTTGCCCTAAGATGTGGTATTTCAGTGAGGCAGAAATCAGTGTAAAAGCCAGACTTTATCATTGTGATCCCAGCAATATCCATTTACCAAGGTTAAGTTTCCGACAGAGTGGCACATGGCCCCTGAGAGAACGAGTCACAGCTTCATCAGGCACAAAAGTGAACCTACTGTCAGTGGAGATGTTGGTGCTGTAAGTGTAATATAAAATACAAACTCAGCTTTCAACAGGATACATGACAATACTTTGATTACAGATGGTCTTAAATCCACTTGAAGGTTGTCGTTTAAAAAAGCTAGTGGTGGTCATTCCTGCATAGGTTCTTGAATTATCATGAAACCTGGAACAGAAATTTCCAGCATGATGGAGGCACCTCAAGGGCCCTGTCACTGTACTCTCTACAGATTCTTACATTTAGTTCATCTAAAAATAGTGAATATGTAAAAGCTGCAGAGAATTGAAAACTGGGTTGGACTGAGAATTATTTTGCATGATACATCCAGATCAAGGCTTAACATAAGAACAGAACATCAAGTAAAGAATGAAACACATCAGAATGATGGTATGCAATGTCCGACTTTGACTGAAACAAGCAAATACAGTATAATATTTCAATGGAAGAATCGTGAGATAAAGCAAATAGTCTGTTTTTCATATCCCTAAGTGCGATGCAGTGGCAGACCTTTCCCAGCAGTGCTGCTGCGTCATTCTCTGAAGAGTGCTGATGCATCTGTCCCTGTGACACCATCGTCATCTCCACAGCTGACTCACGGAGCAATAAAGCAGTGCTAGGCCGGCCTGCAGTAGGCTACCGTTTTGGTTTATAATGCACATATCTAAGGCTCTTTACTGCATAATACATAAACCTCTCCTGAGAAACTAATTAATATAGATTGGCTGGGGAAGTATTCCAGGAAACACTCCAGCTCAAAGCAAAGCACAAGCTGAAGAGACTGTATCATCACCCAGTGCGATTGGACATGTAGAGATTGTAATTAAAGTGAATAGTCTCAGGTCAACATCAGCCAATATTAGGTGGTGTGAAATCCACTTTTCCATGATTTTTGCCCTTCAGCTGAAAGTGCATCAGTGCTACCACCATAAATAGAAATAACAATAAGGGAAGCTATATTTGAATATACACTGAAAATGTGACATTTCTGTACTGCACTTCCCAACAACTAAGGAGGTGCGTTCAATTGTATGGTGCCCTCTTGAGGACCTTGCGAGGATTAACAATAAGCATTTTCCAATACTAAATGAATGAACTGCAAATGCAAATGTGTCTCAGCTCAACTGTAAATACAGTAGTCATACACTGTTTACAGTTAAATCAGTAGTAAAGATCAGAGGCTTGTAAAGATTTGTCATTCTTTTACAGTGCCACAGCGAACTCGTGTTATGCCCTGCTTCCCTAACAATAAAAATGATGTCAGATCAAATATGACTATCAGCTGATGCCTCTGGTGCTGCACAGCTTTATCACCTTTATCAGTCTCACTCCACTTATTACATCCAATAAATTCTGCGATATAGTGCTTGGGCTTTCACATCATTTGACCATTTAACTTCTGACCTGATCCTCTTACCCTCTTGTGTTGGCATAACACTATGATTGATCATTCATCCAGACATGAAAAGAAATGTATATGACTTTGTAGTGTTGAACTGTTCAGCTGTCATTACGTGTCAGCTGTCATTTGCACATTACTGAAAACTTCAATAAGACCAATATCTTTTCCCATTATTCTGATTTTTTCATAGGGCTAACAAAATACATTTCCCTTCCATTGTTGAAAAATTAAGATACGAAAGCCAATTAATGGAAGCCACACCTAAATTCCCCATTCAATTTCGACCTAATGACCCTGTAAAGCTGATCCTGGCAGTCAACTGCAAGTTCAACACAAAAACAAAGTTGTAGCCAAAAATAAACCTCATCAACACAGAGGGTCTGACAAAAAAATTAGGCCCTTATCACTAACAAATGAGGAGCGAGTGTGGAATTTGGGTTGAATCTTCAATTCTCTTTAACAGGCTTGAAGGGAAAATCCACATTCACGTAATTATATTTTCCTTATGATTTTGGACTATCATATGAAAAGCATGTGAATTCTATTTTGTGGTGTTTTTTCTCACTTTAAAAGTATGCGGTTAGATGTTTGGACACAGAGGACATCCACCAAAAGGTCCAGGGAGATGGCTTAGAAATGGCTTAAAATGTGTTAACCAACGACGTTTGACCTTTGAACTCATTGGGTTGATGTTTGAAGGATCACATCCAGGAGTTTGGCCCATTGGTCACCTTACCCAATATGTAACAAGAGGATTGGCACCAAAATCATCTCCGTGTTTCCGGTAGATAGTTCTGTCCAGTGCGCACGCTAACGCTTTAGCATACAGTATGTCAAGTAATCGTAGGCGAATACCATTAACCGAAGTATGAAGATAGACCTTTTACTAATCCAAAGTTGGTATTGGTTTTTATTGTAGATTCTTAACTTCCACGAATCAACAATGCAAACACTTGGGTGAGTCGGGAAAAAAAGTCAGTGTAGTCCAAATCAACACTAAATCACATAAGGCATAAAATCGTCTTCAATCGTGAAACACTTACTGAGAAGGGTCAATTACACTGTGATAAGCAGTTAAATTGGTAGTAATTAAGGGCTGCAGTGTTATACTGAGCATATAGGCATACTTGAGTGCACTGCCCAGTATTGCATCAGTTTAGGAGATGTACACACTAGATTGTGGCCTTTGTATTCCTTGTCTACCCTTCGAGGCCAGAGCTGGTCAAGAGTCCAGCACAGTGTTAAAATGGACAGCCATAGAGCTCCTGAGACACTTATTTGTAGACCTCAGTGAAGCACATGTGCATGGCTATAAATAGCTACAACCCTAAACCATGCTGTCCCTGCAACTGCAGGCCACATAATATCTGTGCCACGTAGGTGACATTCGTCATTTCACTTACATACAACAGAGATGATCAAAGGAAATGCTTAAGGCAGAGTTAAAGGGGTTTTTATGTATTTGTGATAAGGGCTTAGAGTTTGTCTCATGGTCTGTCTCTTTGGTTTCTGATTCTGACTTATCCACCCCAAGGGAAGCTTGCATTATGCTTCATGACATGTCGCCCAGGGTTGTATTTACCAGATAGTTGGAAAGCGACCAGCAGTAGGACAGTCTATCTATAGCACTTCATATGGTCTTTCACTAACTACGTTAACCACACGTTCACAGGTTGATCTGAACAGGAGAATGGATAAAATGTCACAGGTTGTTTTCCCTACATGTGTTGTAGGCCAATGTCTGGCACAGGGGGCCAATGACACCGTTTGGCATCTAGCTACACTCTTAGAAATCAGGGTCCCAAAAGAGTTCTTTACGGAGGGGTAAGGATCTACCTAGAACAATTTGCCTCTGAAGAACCCTTTTTTGTTGAAAATATTCCTCAAGGGTTCTTTGTTAGACAAATAGTTGTTGATATAACTATTTGGGTAAGGTGACCAATGGGCCAAACTCCTGGATGTGATCCTTCAAACATCAACCCAATGAGTTCAAAGGTCAAAAGTGATTGGTTAACACATTTGAAGCCATTTCTAAGCCATCTCCCAGGACCTTTTGGTGGATGTTCACTGTGTCCAAACATCATCTAACCGCATCATTTTAAAGTTCTTCATTTGAAGTTATTCGGGGATCCTTTAGAGCCCTTGGCACTCGAGGGCCAAGATTCTGCAGGTTTTCCTTCCAACCAAAGACTACAGCAGCTGATTTCACTGATTGGTTATTCCTCCCTGGTTGAACTTGTGCTAATAGGGCTGCAACTAACGATTATTTTCATTATCGATTAATCTATCGATTCGATTAATCATTTAGTCTATAAAATGTCTCAAATAATGACGAATGCCCATCACAAGTTACCAGAGTCTTAAAATAGCTTACTTAGTCTGACCAGCAGCCACGAAAAAAACAAAGTATTCATTTTATAATTAAATTATATGAAATGGAGAAAAGCAAGCAAAGCAAGATAATCGATTATCAAAATTCGAATCGATTAATTTTCTGTCCAGTGGCGGCTGGCCAATAGAGGGTGCTGGGGCGCCGCCCCCACCCTCCAACTACAGAAGAAGTCCCAAAAAAAAAAAAAGAGTCTACTTAATAATGATTAAATAAACATTGTTTACTCGTACAATGCGCCTGGAATTCTGTCTGCACCTGTCAGCATCATGGATGTATGTCAGCATTCATTATAAATCGGTTCCAAATTGTATCTGTGTGAAATTCACTGTGAAAATACTAGGGGTG
>OMLI01092823.1:0-10801 GCA_900302605.1 Rondeletia loricata
GCGGGACTGTCTTCCCGCTGGATTTCTGACCGCAATGGTTTCATTCCGTACCGCCCGCAGTATATTTCTGAGAGAGAGAGAGAGAGAGAGAGAGAGAGAGAGAGGACATTTTAGACATAGTCTATGTAATAAAATATCGATACTTGGCGCCAGTGTATCGATAACGTGTCGCAAGAGGAAGTACGACGATATATCGCTGTATCGAGCACACCAAGACAAATTCCAATCAATGTTTAATTGAAATGGTAATAAACTATTGAATCTTAATTGCCTCATGATTTATCAGTAAACAATGCACTATTTTTACAGCATATGTTTACTTTGTCATTTCGATGTGAAAATAAGATATTACACACTGTTGATGCGTCTCCAAGAGAGGAGACGATTCACCTCATATCAACTTGCGAGCCCCGTTTCCAATGTCAGTTTGAAGTTGGGTGTCACCTCCCTCATGGTCGAGAACAACAGAGACCATATAAAGATGATATTACTCCGCCAAGGTGTTGCCCATGTAAAAAAGGGGGGCTGGCATTAGAGGGCTCGTGATCTAATTAAAATGCATGCGACATACGGTCAGGGGCATATGTCACGCTCTGTGGTGGCCTTGTTTTTTATTTCAGTGGTCTGAAATGTACATACAATTAGCTTTGGTATACTTTTCCAGGTTCTGATTTGCTTAATTTCCTGTACAAAATAATGGCCAAATAGCATCTGATTGGTGTCCAGTGGAAGGAGGGAAAGTAATTAATCTCAGTTACAGTCTAGAGTAGTCCATATGCAAAAGGCTAGGATATTATTTGCAATCGTGGCATGTATGCATGCTGTAGTTGCCAAATGTTTGAATGATCTACACACAAAAAACAAAGTGGAGATATGAATAGACTGATTTGGTGGTGTGCAATATGCTCTGGTGGACACTGAAGCCCTATGACCCTGTCCTGAAAAAAGCAAAACCATAGCTCACGAAAGCTCTTTTCATATAGGTGGACGACATCCTAGGTGAGGAGAGCGACAACGAGAGTGAGGGGCGAGGGAAGGAGAAACTGGGGGATGAGGAGGTGGAGGATGAAGAGGAGGAGCAGCAGCAGCTAGGAGCTGGGGGGATCAGAGGAGGAGGCCTTGGTCCTCAGGCGCAGAGCATGGAGGAGACGATCCAGACACCAGCCAGTGAGGCCAGTCTGACGGGTAGTGTGCCAAGGTGAGACACACAGATCTTAATGGAAAAATGCATTCCCGGAGTTTTTTTGTTTGTTTGTTTTCTTGATGAAGTGTGTTTTGGTGTACGCACTTTCCCTCAATCGGCCTCGTCTACTTCTACTTCAGTTAGTGATTTCCTATATTTCCCAGAATGCCTTTCGACAATCCCCCAGAGAGGGGACGTGAACTTGTTGTATTCAACTGTGGGTATAGTAAGAGGTACAGATAGTATAGATTGGTGGAGAAATTGTTGTCTTGAAATTTAAATTGGACAGGGACTGGCACCAAAACCTGACGTTTACCAGTGATGTTTTAGATAGCTTAAACACTTTCTGCTATCAAACTCCATTGTAGCTGCACTGGAAATATCTCCACGTTGTCTACGTTTGGCCAGTTATCCGCGGTTAAAAGAAAAATACACCACCAAACAACAAAATGGACCCAGAAAGACACATCGCCAATAGCTGTTTTTTAACAGTGTTAAAGTGTTTTAGATTGGATTTTTCCTTTGACTCGTATTAGCGTTATCATCAGTGCCTTGGACCACTGTCTTCTTTCACTGTTGATCCTCTGCATCTGGAATAACTACCACAGGGTGAGAAGGATGCTCAACTTAAATGGTAGTTTGCAAGAATCTGAATCCATTGAGCATCCTCTTCATGTAGATGAGGCCAAAAAGTGTATCGATTTAACTTTTTCCGTATCTATCGTCATAAGACCACTTCACCAACACTCCCATGCCGAAGCCAGACGGCCTGGTTGATTGCCATGGAGACGTTTCCAAGCAGACAGCAGGCAGACAGAGAGATCTGGACATGAGTCTTATTGCTGCAGGAAAGGGCTGAGCGGTTCCCAGTTAACACTAGGGCTGCAAGTACTGATTATTTTGTTATCTGTTAGTCTGTCGGTTATTTATTAATTTATCTAAATAAATAATTTGCGCTAAAACCTTTTTCAGTTGATTTCAAAGTTAATACATTTTTATGTCGAATACATCAAAATACCCACACTACATTTTAGCATGTTATAGAGCCAAATAAGATACTGCATTACGGCTATTGCTGGCTACATTTAGATTACACTCCACAGTACAGACTTACCCATCTCCTGTAGCACATGTGTAATGGCCAATGAGCAGATTTTTAAGGCAGACTGGAAAACACAAGAATTTGCACTCGTGCCAAATCTGTACTATGTAATTTGGCCATTAGTAAAACTAGCAGTTGCCAGAATTTCCTTCCTAAATAATGATAGCAGGTTAACCCAGCTTGAATAACACAATATGCTACTGCACTGTCATGTGCATCCACGTGCAAAACCGTGATTTCACCCCTCCCTTTCAGGTGATTGTGTCAGTTGCTGATGTGGTGTGCCGTTGAAAGCACATTATTGGGTTTCTGTACAGTATGTTACACACTTCCCATACTTTGGACGCTCTGGATCATAGAGATTTTTGAGGTTTTTGGAATTCTCATATGTATACTCTCACTGTTTGGGCTTGCCGCACTGCCGCAGCCAATTTTTTATGTGCAAAACTGCTGAGTTTACATTGCAATTTGTTTACAATTGCAGCGCTAGTTAACATACAGTATGTGTGGCTGGCCAACCACTCTTGCCCAGGTTGGAGCCTGAGGAGGCTGTATAGAGGACAGACAGACAGATAGATAGATAGCTAGCTAGATAGATCGTTTATTGTCCTCGGAGAGGAAAATATTTTTCACAGCCAGTACATGTGTGCTGTGTGCAATAAGGACAAGACAACAGACAGCATATAACATACACCACAGTACAACACAGTGGTACATCAACAAAACATCTTCGTCGTCTCAGAGGAAACAGTGGTCTATAATCCGGGGAGCAGTCATGGTAGGGGGGTATGGGCGGGTACTGTTAAGTGTGTGTATAGCAGAGGGAACAAAGCTTTTACTGAAACGGGCCCTCCTACACCTGAGTGACCTGTATCTGCGACCAGAGGATCTTCATCAGTGCTCTCTACTCAGTGCAGAGCTACCTGGATAGGCAGAATAAAGCAATGTGTCCCTCCATCAAGAGAGGTGGAGAAGGGAGGAGGTTGATCACTTGCTTGTTTAACGTTCATAAAACATGACAAACCAAAAATATACTCATTTTTTCTTTTCTTTTAAAAGTTAAGATAAAAGTGTGGATAATGATATGAATATGGATATGATGATGTGAATGTAGCTATGCAAGTTTCCAATAATCTGAACAGGGACTTGTGGATGGTTGAGTGAGTTTCAGTGGTTTGACATCAGGTGATGAATGGGTAGATGAAGAACAAGAGCCATTGCATTCTGTTTGGCCTAACAAAGAATCCCACCCACCTGTCTGAACTCCTTTAACAACAGCCCTAATGGTAGACCACCACACCTCTTTTTCCAGACATGAGTTTCCTGTCTGCATGTCCATGTTGAACCTCGCTGCTCTGATTGTCAAAGCTGCAGAAAGGAGGTAGTTACCTTGTGGTGTCTTTCTGCGCAGGAATTCACTCGCAATAACATCTCTCGCTTGTTCTCTACTTCTGTGTTTGCTTCTGTTGGGTGACAACTTGCATTTTTATAATAATAATAATGAATTTCATTTATATAGCACACTTTAAAATACAATTAAATCTCAAGGTGCATCACAGGAGATAAAGTAAATGCATAATCATAGTTACACATTAAAACGGATCAACAATAATGCAATTATAAGCTTATACTAAAATAAAATCATAGTAAAACATTCAAACGGATCAACAATCATGCAATTATAAGCTTATACTAAAATAAAGTGAATAAAATTTGAGTTGGGACCTAAGTTTAAAAGGAAAAGCACATGGTAAGAACAAACCAGTACAATATGGGAATGCAGAGAGGAACAGATGAGTCTTTAGTTTTGATTTAACACCAGCAAGTGAGTATGAGGCCCTAATCGTTCCTGGGAGCTTATTCCACAGGCGTGGGCCCAATGATGAAAAGGCATGATCTCCCATGCTTGTCAGCTTTGTCCAGGGCACAGCAAGGAGGTTTGAGGTGCCAGACCTCCTGGGTGTCCGGGGTGAAGATTGAGGGGTGAGGAGCTCCTGAAGGTATGTTGGACCGGTGCCATTTATGGCCTTAAACACCAGCAGGAGTAACTTGAAAATGATCTGTTGGTTTATTGGAAGCCAGTGAAGGGAGTGGAGAACTGGGGTGATGTGCTGTGATTTCTGTGTTTTGGTGAGAACCTGTTTTGGACATACTGTAACCTCTGGATGGTTTTGGCTGGTAGACCTGTGAGCAGAGAGTTGCAGTAGTCACTGCGGGAGCTGATTAAAGCATGAACCAGTTTTTCTGCATCAGGTTTGCTCAAGGAGAGTCTTAGTCTTGAGTTGTTCCTCAAGTGGAAAAACAAGGTCTGACAGACACCCAGTTTGACACCCAGGTTTGTGACAAGTAAGGAGAGAGGGATGGAGTGACTGTTGATGGTGATGTGGGTGATCCCGGCCTGTTTTGTCTGATGGGGGTACCAATAAGAATGGTGTCGAAGAATTTTATCTTCTACACGCTTAATTAATTATAACAGCTGTGAGATTCGTAAAGCAAACACAAGAGCATCTTTTGAAGCTTTAATGAGTGCACCCATGGAGCCAGCTCGCTGAACTCCCAGATGATAAGATTCACAACATATATTATAGTAGAGCCATGTTTACAATTACAAACCCAAAACATAGTCAAGCCCTTCTAACTGGCCCCCTCTAGTTCAGGGCCAGATCACTCTGTTCTCTCTCAGAGGAAGAGATTCTCTAGTTAGCCATAACAAGGTAGAAGAGAACATAATATCAATAGAAGTATGAGCTGATCCATAACCATGACCTACCAGATGTCTCAGTATGAGCTGATCCATGACCTATTAAGATGTCTCTTATGACCTATAGAGATGACCGATAAAGATGTTCCAGGACAATGGCTTCTGACTTGCTGCCATTTAGCTGAAGGGAGTTGTTGCTCATCCAGTGATGGGTGTCGTTCAGGCATTTGGTAGCCTGAGATAGTGCAAGGTGTTTGTCAGGGGAGGTTTGCAGACAGATTTGTGCATCATCTGCATCGCAGTGGAATTTTATGTTGTGACTCCTTAGTATTTTTCCTAGGGGCAGCATATAGACTGACTCCCTGGGGGACGCCAGAGGTAACACAGCTGGTGCTGGAGGTGAGTTTACCAAGGACAACATATTCCTTTCTTCCTGTGAGGTAGGAATGAAAGAGGTCGAGAGCAGTGCCTGTGATTCCCACCTCCTGAAGGCGCTGACTGAGGATGCCATGGTCCACCGTGTCAAAGGCTGCACTTAAGTCCAGCAGAATTAGTAAACTGGTGGAGCCAGAGTCTGCGGCCATTAGGAGGTCATTTACAACCCTCACCAGAGCAGTTTCGGTACTGTGGGATGGCCTAAAACTGAGCTGGTGGGAGTGAAGATGCTCATGAAGCTGGAGGGTGACTACGTTTTCCAGGACCTTTGATAAAAAAAGGCAGGTTTGAGATGGGACAATAATTGGAGAGAACCTCAGGATGTGCTTTTTGAGCACTGGTTTGATGGCAGCCATCTTAAAGGAGGGGACAGGGACCTGTTTATTATGTAGGTAGCAATAGGGGAGATGGCTGTAAAACATGCTTTTAATAGCGGTGTAGGGATAGGGTCCAAGGAGCTGCTGGAAGAATTCATCTTAAAAACAATGTTGGAGAGCTCGGCTTGAGTGACCTCGGCAAAGCAGTTCAGGGTTGGGCCATCGTAGGGGCCGTGGTCAAGCTTGAGTTGGGTTGGGGCAGTCAGTGTGATGATGTGCCTGAAAAAGGTTGCAGACATCGATTGAGGGAGTGGTGGAGGAGGAGTCACAGGGTTTGGTGTTGTTATGGCCAGACTCTTATTAGGTTAGAGTAGTAGGTGGACCTGGCAGCTCTCAGTGGGGAGGAGTATGCTTTCTGGTGTTCTCTGAGAGACAGTTGGTGGACAGTTAAGCCAGTACTACTAAATCTGCTCTCTATTTTTCGACCCTCCATTTTTAGAGCTCTGAGTTGATCTGTGTACCATGGGGTGGAGCTATGGAAAGACACCAGGCGGGTCTTTTTTGGGGGAAAACCTGTCTAAGCCATCATGCAGAGTGTTGTTATAATAGTGGACATACTCTTCGAGTGAAGATGTGGCATGAGGCTCAGACAGGGCAGAGGAGAGGGCAGATGAAAGCAGGGCATGGTTGGTCAATGCCTTTGGTCTTACAGGTGATGGTGCGTTTGCTGCTAGGGACTGGTGGGGTAATCATTGCATCAAGTAGCACCACACGGTGGTCAGAGATGCCTAGCTCGAGAACATGGGGGTTGGTAACTGAAACATCACCGGTAATGGCAAGATCTAGAGTATGACCATGCTTATGGGTGGGCCCTTTTACATGTTGGGTAAGTGGGAGGCAGTCCATTTTGTAAAGTTATAGGAAGATTTGAGACATCAGTGGAGTGTTTACTCCCCTGTCAGTTTGTGGTCCAAAGGGTCTGCGTTCTGGCTTGGTATCCATGGCTGCCTGGTCCTCAGCAGGCATGATGTATTTGTTCTTCTTGGACACATCAGTTTGTGGTCTGTCAGACTCATTTCCCCAAGTAAAGACACCCGTGGTTGCTGTTAATGAATGGAGCCTGTTACACACTGTCAGACTTCTGCTTAATTGCTGCCAAAAACCTCTGAAAGCCCGTGCTTTGGTATCAGTGCAGTGGTGTAAAGCAGTGTCAAGTGTCAGGAAGCCTGTCACACAAGCGGAAAAGAGAAAAATGTAAAACAAGCTAGGCTTTCAGATAGACATAATATAAAGTTTCCCCTAACATGATCAAATAGTTCTCTCAAAATGTTTCTTTTGAGGCTTTTTAGGAGAAACTAGTTTTATGTGTTGATGTACTCAATTTTATTTTTTCTAAATATGGTCTGCCTCTTACACTAACACCCATGTTTACCCATATTGGAGGGATAAGGTACACATGTCAACTAGCATTGCATTCTTCATCTTATTCATATTAAAATCACTAAAACCAGACACTGCAACTCTTACACTTTTTCACTGGTTTCAAGGCAACACATTATTTCACTAATTGTAACACAGTAATGTGTATTAGCTTTAAGAGTATTTGAGAGCCTAACATGAATTTTCCCACATACATTCCAGTTTTCGAAGGGCTGAAGGACATTTATAAGCCTCATTGCTTGTCTAATAGTGGTACTGAAGACAATAAAATGTGAAATCCACCACTTAATGTCTGCCAGACTGAGTTAATGTAATTTTCCTGTCTGACACAGAAAATAATTTGACTGTATTGTTGCTCAATAGGCTATTGGTGGCAATTTATGGTTTGCAGAAGAAGTCAAATGGCTGCTTCCTGATTTAGACGTGACTTTGTGGGACCTGGACTCCTTTGGGAGTTGGCCTAATAGTTGCAATTCTGTCGGTCTCCATCCCTTCACCACTTCCTTATACTCGGCACAAAATACACATGGAACTGTTGCTAAGATACAGTAGTGATGTGAATGTCTGTTTTGTTCCTACCCTCTTTTAGTACCTGCTGCTTCCCTCTTGCCTTCCATTCCAGTTCATTCCAGCAAATCTGGAGCAATTTTAGCATAAATAAATAAATAAATCTGCTTTCCTTTCAGTTCTTTTTGACAGTTCCACTGTAATCTATTCACCCACAAACACTAACAAAAAGCTAACATTGGATATACAAACCCATCCACATTTACATGAAGCTTAGGCCTATTTGGAATCCACCATACTGTGGCATCATTCGCTTTTAGGCCAGTGGTTCCCAAGAGCCCTACTGGCTTTCATTCTAGCCATCTAATCAGGAACTGATTCAGGAACTGATTTACACGTGGTGTGATGCCAGGTGAATGTAATGAACCTGGTAGGATATAAAACCAGGAGTACTCTAGGTCCCGAGGATCGGAGTCGGGAACCAATGTTTAGGTGATCCAAAATAATTAAACTTCAATAAAGATTATATATTTTTGGCACATTATGAAAATGATAGCACTAATATCCATTCAGTTCTTGTTAGCTCCTTGTACCTCATTGCATAGCTCTTTCTAGGTTCCAGAAATCCTTCCATGTGCATGTCTATTGATTGATCAGTCTTTTTTTAAATATTTCTTTCCTTTTGGCATGGTCAGTTTCCATGGGAACCACCTGTGCAGACTATCAGTAAGCCCTTCCATTACTTTCTCCTCTAATTAACTGCTGAGCGAAAGGGAGAATTTAAATACTGACCTTGTTCAATCAAAATCAGCCTTGAACTGGCTTAACCCCAACCTTCTTAAGTTCCTGTCTATCTGTGCTTCTGTCTGAGCTCTTGGCTTGACATTGAAGTGCATTAATGCAAGTCAGACGTGTCTTAAAGCCTCAGAAATGAGAAAAACTCCAGCCCACTTGGTGGTTATTAGCTGTTAGTCTTCCGAGATTGATATGGATGATTTATGACAAGCAGCCAGTAGCACTTTCGGCTCCTTAAAAGACCAGAGACGGATTTAAGGGAGAAGTAGGTTGGAGGTTAGGTACAAGAGGTGGGTGAATCTCACCTCCAAAGCCAATCCTCTCCCACCAACTCACAGAAACTCTTATCACATCACATCCACATGATTGCAGCAATATAGTCACAGTTCCTGCTGTAATACACTTCTCAGATTGAAGTGGTTTGATTTCTGTGTCAGACTAAGTGGCTTGGTTAGGATGTGTACACATTTGAGAGGTTTCCTAATAAACTTTTGTTCTGCTTATTCTTGCCATGTCTCATACATCAGGCATACAGGTCTTAGGCAGTGTAGGAACCAGTGGCGTCGCTAAGGGTTTTCTTTCAGGGCTTAAGCCCTGAATGTTTTGAGATTAGCCCTAAATATTTGTTGATCTGGAAAGTTTTACATAGTTAAAAATATCTATCACCTGTCACCATGAATGCTCCATTATGAGCGGTATCTACAGGGATTTGCACTGTACAAGAGTGTGGGGTAAATTATTTTACATGAGCCAGCTTTAAAATCCGGCATTGGATGCATTGAGGTACATAACAGGGCACAAATGGAACATTTCCTGTCATATAATTTGAGTAGAATTAAAGAAATATGTTATTTATGATTTTATTAGGACAGTCCTGGGCCTAGGTCAGAGGAGGCAATGTAGAGCCAGAAAACACAATGTCAGGAAAAGACAAGGCACAATATATGAATCTTTTCCATTTTTTCAAAAGAAAAAGAAAGGTAGGATACATATATTTTTGTACAAATATATTTTGCCCATAGCCCAATAATCTTATGTTGAATTTTGGCATTTTGTATACACTGACTAGTCTATTAGTCGTTCGGACAACCCACCGACTAGTCAACCATGAAAAAATAGACTTCCCTATGCACAACCTGAAGTGAACAAGAGAGAGGAGAAGAGGACGGAGAAAAAAACCGATGAGGGGAGGAGTGAAATAAGAGGAGGCAAGAGAATAATTCAGAAAGGGAGGAGTGAGGAAGAGAGAGAGCAACAGATAAGACAACGCACTACAATATATCACTTTAGGCCTGCACTGACTGCATCACACTACACCTGGTGCAGTCAGTGCTCCAGGTTGATGCCCCTGGACTATGGAACTGTAGCTGCCTCTGGGCTGTTCTGATATCCTAACAATGTCCCTATTAGGAACTACAACACTGGATGACACATATAACCAGTCATATGTAGGGCTTTTAATGGATGTTGGAACATGTTTAATTTTTTTGCCCCTTGTCGTGTTCCTCATTTTTGGATTTCTGTTAAAATTTTCCCGGACTCAGGTTTTTGTTGTTTTTTTTGCTTTATTAAAGGCAGTGACAGACAGAGATGTCCAGACATGTACTCTTGGACACACACACATGCTTGCAGCTTTCCACTCAAAGCCATGTATCAGAGGTGTTTAAAAATAGTGGTGTAAAAGCCAGATTCTAGTTTTCATTCCTCAGCCATATTTGAAGGAATTCAATAGCAGAATGCGAAAGGTAGTATGGTAAAAGCTATGCTATTCATTGTTGTTCACAATATTTGGGTCATTCGGTGCAACAATTCATAACATAGCTTCTGTCATAACAGCGCTGTATTTTGCAAAGAGTGGTCAAATTCCATTGGTGTAATGTACATTTGATTATGCTGACCAGTTGGTATGACAATATTAAAATAGGGTTTATCAAGCAGTGGCACTATGGGCAGAGAGAGTATGTCACTGATGACATACACATGTCTGTCATTTGGCGATGCACAGACTAGTAGACCAGTAGCGTTATACTCAATCCATGATGGCTGCAAGCAGGAAGGTGTGTTTGTTTGTCTTGTAGTCCTATGAGTTTTTGTCACCAAGGACATTTTATCTACTCTAAGCATACCTAATTCCTACTTGTTTTACCGTATTGGTCCGAATATAAGACGACCCTGAACATAAGACGAGCCCTTTTTTTCAAGACTCATTTTTGGAAAAATACTTTTTTGAAGAACAAATCTTATTTGAAAATAATGATAATAAAAACACATTGAATAAAACAATGCATGTTTTCAATATCATAGTGAAAAAAACAACTGGC
>OMLI01092826.1:0-14849 GCA_900302605.1 Rondeletia loricata
CGTGTAGATTTCCTCTTTGGTCGGTAAATTACAGAGGCTGCTCAGCCACTCTGGCGTGTAAAAAAATTAGGAGCCAACTTTCTGAATTTTCATACAAGACACAGCTTCTGTTGTCTGTTCGTGATTCTGCCTTTAAAGCGATACGTTTTCTTTTTAAAGCGGTGCAGCTGCTTCTATACATGACGTGCTTCGATTCAATTCGTTAAGCTACATCAAGTAACCAGAAAATAGTTCCGGTTAAAGCGTTTAGCCATCAAAATAAAAGCCCGGAAATGTAAATAACATAAATTTATTTAGCCTTCAAAATAAAAGCTTGAAAGTTTACATGTAGAAATCTCTCTTTATCTTTCTCCCTCTCTCACCTCAGACGCTCATAGTCTCATCAAGCGGTTTTGTTAATTGGGGTTTCATTTGCTCAAGCATAATTACAATGAAACATTTAACCCTCTTCATAGAAAATATCAAGATATATATCGTATATCGCCATTCAGCCTAAAAATATCGGGATATTATATTTTGTCCATATCGTGCAGCCCTAATTCAAACCATCGTCCTTTTCATTTTTGCACACACACGCACACATGATTGCCTCCCCACCAACACCTGATAAAAGCAACAACCAAATAGCTTGGCTTCCTGCGTGTGGCTGAATGTGCTCTGTGTAAATCTGGCCAGTCCAGATCATCCATCTGAGCTAATGGGCTCTAACACACTCCAGGGGGCCACAGCCTATGAGAAGAGGGAATTTCCGGACAGCTACTTAGACCAACACGTGGAATGACTTACTCCTCTCTCTCTCTCTTGTGCTTTCTCACTTTGCCCTGACAAAAGACTGTCTGCTTTAACGATAGCTAACGAGAAAGTAAAAACATCACACACAAAAAAATAAGAATAGCAACATAATAGCCGAATCATTACAGACTCGAGTTTAGCACTAGGAACTAAACGGGAGAAGCGGCGCGCTTTTGTGTCTTAAATCCGAATGAGGTCATGGGGATTTAAAAATAACTGATGACAATAGCCTGAGCACAGTTAAAGACTCCACAGGGAGGGACTCGGTCACTAAGGCCGTCCTCCAGTCCATGCGGGAGATTTTTGGAAGAAAACCATGGTAGCAGGGGATGGGTTGGAAAACATCTTAATTACTCTGAGAGCTGATAGCTGCCATCTGTGTTTTAGAATGGGAAACCTGACGTACAGAAGTTTCCCTCTCAAATCAGATGTCCTCTTCGGTTATAGAGGACATCCCGATAATGAGTTTGATTTGGAAGAAGAGTGATTAACAACAGATGTAATGAGGAATAGATCACCCATATTTCCATTGTGGTGCTCTTGAATAAATTCTGTCTGAGGCAACCGATGACGAATGATGGTGGGGATGGTTGGATCTGAAAGGACATGGGATTTGGACTGTTGTTATCTCCATGAAAACAGGTTTAGGGAAGTCAGACTCTCTTACGTAGGATATGAAGGCTTGGCTCAACTTGAGGCCCACTATTTCCGCCCACGCTGTCTGCATTTGACCGGGTCTCCGTCACGAACATTTATCACTTTATAATGGACTGTAACTTTTAGCTCTAGATGTTAACCAGCAACACATGACCCCATTTGAGCTTCTGGTTTCAACTAACTCAATCACTGTTTGATTTGGAGCAGACCAACTGGTATCCCTTGGCCTAAAACAAAGGACCACATGTAAGATCAGACAACTCGTATTCTTCCCACCATGTCTGAGGGGAGTCTGGTGTCCAACAGTGTCTACGTGTGTCTGGTGGGTTTGGAGTTTTTTTCCACTTGGACACATGGCGATGTAGTTAAAAGCACAGACAATAGAGACAGTATAATCTTTGGAACGCTATTACAACCTGATACTGTTATTGACACAAACTCCAGCAAAGACATTCTGAAAATTACTTCATTTTCATGAGGTAACTAGACAAGAATTTAAGGAAATTCAGGAGAAGTCTCTTTGAATATTTGACCCAAAGCTGTGACCCTAAGAAAATAACATTCCTCTCCCAAGGGGTCCGGCTGGTGGAGACCACCATGGAATTTGTGTAAGGGGGATGTGGAGGTGTCCCAAGGTCCCAAGGGAGAAGCAGAACCATTAGAATATGAATGGCCGTCCACCTCTCTGAACCCAGTTCCCTGGCCCTTCAAGGTTACTTCATTTCACAGGCTGAAAGGCAGGATTAGCCATCCCTGACTGCTGAGAGCAGGGTTTAACCCTCACAACACCACGGACACTGGGGAAAGTCTTAATCTGGAAACAGCATATGGAGGTGAGAGTACAGCATCTATTTTACATGTGTGCTGTGGTGTGACTGTATTGTTGTCTTGTTAAGTTTTGTTGATGTGGCATACTGGCATTTAATTAATGGTGCTGTTTTATGGCATGCCTAACAAAAATATAAAAAAAGATGTTAAAAAAAGTTTGGTGGGAAGAAAATAAAGAAAAAGGTCAGAAAAGGACAAGTTATGTATTCTGTGTGTGTGTGTGTGAGAGAGAGTATGCAGTAAGTGCATGCATACGTGTTGGTAGTCACTCACCATCCTCGCTGGTGTGAGTCTCTGTCCCTCCCTCATTGTCCACTTCCTCCAGGGCTCCATGCTCACTGTAGGGGCTCTCACTGTGGGGGAGAACATGCAAACCGTCAGGGTCACAGTCAAGTCAGGGGTCAGGGGTCAAAGGTCAGTTTGAAAACAGACAAAGGACCTGAATTGTATTCCTGTTACGCCATTTCCCCCCCACTCTATTTGCTTCAACTCCTGGGTGATTCTAATGATACTTGGCTTGCAACATATGACTATCACTCAAATCTCAATACCCAAATCTCAGACCAGTGAAGATGAGGGGGAAAGCGGGCGCCACTTACAAGTCATGTTGAGGCACGGCCTAAAGGACGTTCAAACAGAGGTCACTATCAGTATTCTGTGAGTGTGTGAAGCTTAGATCCTCTATCTGCGATTGGGCCTCTTTGGAAATGGTGTCCCTCTGGCACCCTGCTGAGAGACACTGGCAGTAATGCCACTCACATCTCCACAGATTACCCCAGCCTGGAACTTAACGTCTCCACCCATGCTAACATGCCACCAGCTGCCTCCTCTTCTCCAAGAAAGGGAGGGAGCCAAGACAACAAATCTCCCCAGGGCTTGATGTGCCGTGCTGTGATGGGTGATTAGCTCTAGCCAGGGATAAATCCCTGTCAGCCCATGGTGGTGTGGGGGACACAGACATAGACACAGACAAGAGGAGGCAGATAAATGAATACAGAGAGACAGAGAAAGAGAGAGAGAGAGAGAGAGAGAGAGAGAGAGAGAGAGAGAGAGAAAGAGAGAGAGAGAGAGAGAGAGAGAGAGAGAGAGATAAGCCCTGCTTACAGATGTGGATCTGGCAAAGAGCTTTAGGTTTGATCGGTTTTACACAGGATGGAACTACAGTATGTGCTGCAATTCACCTAATCATCCGCTCCTTGCCAAGTGACCTCTTTCTTTTTCATCTTACCGTGATCATGGCAATTACAGTGATTGTTTCAGCCTGTCTCACCCAGAAAGGACTCCACAATGTAAAGTCAGTGCTGAAACATGCTCTGCCTTGTCATATTCTTTGACCACAGACAGCTAATTGGTTAGTATAATTACTCGTATCAACTCCACTAACATACTACTGACACAGCTGCAGCGTTAGCTCAGTCTCAGAACACACATACCTGAGCGTTGAGTGTGTCCCTAATGAGGGAGCTTTGGCTACGTGCCTTCGTTCCATTCACTGTAAAAAATTGAATGAGAAAACCACCACGGTCTGTCTAACTGTCAAACCCTCAACCTTACATCTCATTTTGCACATCTGTGCAGCTCCATGAAGTGACCTCATCAGAATGTTTTCCATCTCGACTTTCGCTCCTGGATGACCTTTGACCTGACCCCGAGACACCATGGTTTTCATATGGCGGCAGGGTGGCCTAGCAGTTAGAGAGAGTGCCCCGTAACTGAAAAATCAAACCCTGCAAAAGCCATGTGTCCTCCTCAGTGGTGGCTGTAAGCATGTGTGCCTGCTTGTATGTTTTCTCCTGTCTCACCAATAGTCTCCTCCAGCCATACACTTCTCGTAGATGGGCCCGTCCAGCTCCTTGGCATCAGGGAAGATGGTCTCGTGGTGGATGATGATGGTCTTGATGATCTCGTTGACGTGTGCCTGGCAGGATACCTGGTCCTGGCTATCCGGCGTGGGCATGAGTGTGGGACCGAAGCAGATGGCCAGGTTGTATGGGTCCATCATGTTCTCATCACTGTACTGGGACAGGCTGGAGAGAGAAGGGAAAGACGGAGAACAGGGTGAGGAAGGAGGAGAGAGGAAGAAGACCAATAAAAGGCAGAGAGAGAGAGAGAACATGAGAGAACACGGCACTGACAGTATTTCAGACAAAGCACGATTGACAGCAGCCGATGCTCATAATATCCTCATAAGCATGATCTTAGATCACTGTTTGGGGACTTGGCACACAGAGTATGACATTTCATTAACACCTCTGTAGTGTATGTAGAGGAAGCAAGCCTTATAAAGTTAAATACATGACAGATTTACTGGCTGGCGTCCATAAACTTACTGGTTGAGGAAGGCGAAGAGGTAGCGCATGACGATGAGGACTGATCTGGGTATAGTCAGGAGGATCTTACGGATGTACAGCGCTCTCTCATAAAGGTTCTCTATTCCTACAGAGAAAAAGGAGGGGAGGGAAGGTAAGATGTTACACTGAAGTAAAAATGCTATGTCCTATAATAACCTATTTATCTCAGTTTTCAATGCATTCAGTGTTACACATTTTGTCACTTTCACAGTGGTTTTGTGTGTGCACACACGTGTGGATGCCAGTGGATCGGAGTTGCCACCCCCCTGTCAGGGAAGAGAATGACATTCAGGGTCCATTTCTGTCCATAAACCTCCGCTCTAAAAGCGCCACCTTGCAATGCTGCACATTTAAAAAACTCATCCATCTGATGGCGCCCACTCATTGATAATCACCACACCAAGTCCCCAGGATATAAATAGAAGAACATATTAAAGCCAATGACTTATCAGACTTACTGTAAGTCTCTGGGGGAGCAGCAAAGATTTACTAATGCAGTAATTAGGGATGCAACGGTTTGAGATTTTGATGGTACGATTATAGTGGAGGAAAAATCAGAGTTTCACGATTATTATGCACTAATAAGGATGGGGAAAATCAAACGAGCATTTTATAATTAAAGGTTTTATTGTATTCTTCACAACATCTAAATATGGTGGGAAAAAGTATGTACCGTAGCCTAGTTGCCTTTTAGAATTCACAATAGCTGCCTTTTGAAACAGAAATAATAATACAGTCTACCTTTTGAAAACAAACAAAAAATACATGGATTAGACTTAGTTCAATAGGTTAGTCTTTTACACCTAGCCTATAATTGATAGATGTGTTTGACCCACTGGCAGCTGCTTTTCGGCAGCTTTTGCAAACTGAATATCAGTCTTCTTCCAAAAAAAATTTCATTTTAGAGAAATCCAAAATACTCTCACACTACTGATTTAAGGGACTTTTTGGTGGATAAAAGGCTGGGATGTTGAATCCTCTCTGTTAGCTAATGTAGCCCCCACACCAACACACAATCAAAGTGATTCACTCTTGTGAGAAGTTTTGACAGGCGCAATCTCGTGCGAACGTGAGGCTGCATTCAAGAGCATAGAATCACAGACGGATACCGTAGCTTCTAAAATGCTTACGTTAGAAAACTGTGGTGTGCAGTTAATACTGACATTGGTTAATCGCTGCATCCCTTGCAATAATATATAAGTGTGTGTGTGCATTTGTGCATGCATGTGTGTTAAATCAGTAGAGGCCACAGGAAGTGTAATAACTAGGTGATAGTGACCTCCACCACCTCAGCTTGTGTTCCTCTGCTGTCACCACAGAGGAAGAGGAAGAGGAAGAAGAAGAGGAGGAGGAAGTCAGCACTCATCATTAGCACCTGACAACAAGGACACCAAGTGGCTCATCCTGTTCTAAATGAAAACAATATCTCTGTAAAACTGTTTTCTCCCTATCTCTGTTCTGTCTTGGTCTTTTACTCCCTTTTTCCCATGGCATCAAGAGGCATATTCAGGTTCAGGCAGGGAGGCAGTCATGGTATGTTTTCACAGGTTCCGTCATTTCCACGCTTCCCATTCATTTTCTATACAAGCGGCCGTGCAATACATTCTGGTAGCGCCACGGCGAGTTTCCAGAGGCGGTACGTCACGTTGGCTGCTCCACATTTGCATAAAGTTGAGGTCTAGTTTTTACTTTATGCAAATCAGGGGTGTCCAACGTGACTCGCCGCCTCTCGAAACTCTGGACCCTCGTGAACAAACTTTTAAACTATCCGTTGTAGATCTAAAATGAATCAAGATTCAGCAACTGCATGGCCTATTTCTCGCCTCAAATATTTTCAGAAACAGATTTCGGTGGACTGTTTAGGATAAATAAGAAAGTTTCTGAACAAGCTGACATGTTTTTCCAGTTTGAAAACCAGAGAGAGAAACCAAGGACAGCCCAACGAATGGTGCGTTTGACCAGTCAGGTGCAGCCTTCGGTCCATGGCAGATGAAAGTAGCTAGGCTATGCAAACCATCCTGTGTTAATACACAACTACCGCTCGTCCAAAATTTGAAATAAACCCAGGAAGACGTTACATTGGGTTTTAATATTTGGGAGGAATTTGTGTGTATGTTTCAGTGAAGATCACTTGTCAATCATCTATCGGGACACTTCCATCAAGCGGCCAATACTGGGAAGCAGTGCGATCTCTCCCATCCAATGATGCCCCTGTGAAAACGTACCATCAGTCAATCGGTCATCAACACTTCATGAGATGGCCTCTAGAGGGCGTCTTGCCTATCACATACTGTATCCTGCAAGTGTATTCCAGGAATTAGCCTATCCAACTTCGTTAACAGACATTGTAAGTGAGATGGCCTCTAGAGGGCGTCTTTGGCTGTGAGATGGCCTCTCGCCTAGACTCACAAGTCAGTCTCAAAACGCTTCGCTCAACTAGAGACTGAGGACATTCAACCAGGTTTTGTTCTTAAAACTGGGTGGAAACAATTAGAGAGTTTTAAAAAACAAACGGCATTGCAGAACCAATCAAACATCTTTAGGGCGGCCATTCATATTGGGGCGGTGACATGCAGAAGTCGTGTGCTTGTAAACACTGTACAAAAATTAAGGGGCGTAGATTTCTAAAGCAATAGGCGAAGGTTTGTTAGCGGCTGTACTCTCCGCCGTTCTAGCAACTACCTTGCATTCAAAAGTCTCCAGATGATTGGTAGGCGGAGATCTCCGATTGTCTGGTATCGCAAGACTACCTCTCGCCTATTGAATTGAATTGAACACACGCCGTGGGCCTGTACAGGATCTGTGCTTGTTCTGCTATGCAGCGTCAAGGATTTTAGCAACAAAAGAATAGCTTTCTCACCACAGGATCATTATCATAATCATTAGGGAAACAAAACATTTCAAGTCTTTGCTTTTTTTTTCATATTATGCGCTATCAACATGCTGAGACTGACAATCTGTAGGTCTTTCATCCTTATCTCATTTGTTCTGCTGTACAATTTGAACCAGCCCATTTTATTTAGCTGAGCTAGGGCTGTGCTGGCTGCTAAAAATAGCCCTGTCACCCTCCAACCACTTTGTGCCATCTGGGATTTGGGCTTCTGGGGATACGTGTGATGTATTCCTTCTTACATGAGTACCTAACTAGGTTTCTGCAAGGCTCCTGAGCACTTCAGAAGCTGCTATTTAAAGATCTACCCCAACACACGCATACATCACCCACACACACGTGCATGCATACACACACAAAATATCCCTAATGCAAATCACAAAGTGAAATACATCGCTTGCAACTGTACAACAGACTCGAGCTGCAGTTTGCTAAATGGGAAAGCAATCCTCTATCTGGTCTGAGCTGCTCCATATGAAATAAGCAGAGAGGTTTTAATATGAAGCCTGCTGGGCATAGAGCCCACAGTCCGATCACTGGTATGTTGAGCTGGGGAATGTAAACAGGGAATCCCCATCACTCATCCTGCACAAATGTGTAAACGTACACCCGGGAAGCACACACACTTTGTACACTCACAACAAGCACACAGAAGTGTGCATGAGCATAAACACACACTCGCACAGATGTACGCACACACACACACACACACACTACGGCACACGTTGTCTCCATGTGACTCAGTGCCCGTTCTACTGTTCTTTAACAGAGCGTCAAAGCCCCCCCACATAACATCTTGTAAGATCAGACAAAGCCACACAAAGAGCGAACTGAACTGTGTGAGACTTGCTCACAGTAAAAGGACAATGTGTCCATCTATGCTCGTGTGGTTTCCACTGTAGATGTAGCTCTTGGTGTAAAGGCTGGTCAGTGCTGTGCCATTTTAACATTCCACCACTATACTGTAAGCATGGTCAGCTTTGTGTTGCTTACAACAGATAATACCCTTCTCAGTGCTGAACCAAATACCACAAAGTAGTATTCACACACAGACAGTCAGAGACAACGGTAACTCAGACCCATTCTGTTGATGAAAACGCCACAGACTGATAATTATAATCTTTCGTCCTGGGATTGTTTTTCACAGCATGTGATTGCTGCTAAACTAATGACCCTACTTGTCTAGAAGACACCACATCAATGCCACTTACATGGCTCACAGAGCATCTACATTCAAGAATGAGTCACAATGAATGAGCTTCCAGTGAAAAACGATTCAGAAAAGACTTTTCTGACTTGAACTAGTGCCTCAAACAGAATAAAAAGCCTCCAGGAGAACATTAGCAAGGAATCACCAACAGATTCTGTACAGTTCCACAGTGCATTCTTGGCGATGGCATACAGTATAGTTCTTTCTGAATGCGAGAAGAGGATTGTGGGAGTTGAGTGAAAATGTGCAGCTACGGTGTGAAGATTTATAGTTTGTAAAATTTTCACAAAAGTACAACTTTTTGTTCCTTTTATATTAGATACCGCTTAATAAAGAACAGACATGATTTCTAGAAATGTATTTTCTCATGTGCTGTACACCGTCATGAAGTTTGATAGCACACTGGAATAGAGCAGTGAAGAGCCTGAATTTGCCTCTTGAAAGAAAAACAAAACTCTTAACATGGAACAAAATGAAAATGAAAGATAAGGCAGGAAAACACTGTGTCATTATGTGATGCGTTTGTCATAATCTACGTTAGAGAGATGCAGTCAACGACAAGCCAGTTGAAAGACAAGACAGAGATGTGCATGTGCTTACTGATGCAGGAGAGCAGGTCATTGAACCTCTCTTTGGGGAAAAGGGGGTTCTCCAGGCCCCGGAAGTAAAGTTTGAGAACGCCAGCCACCGAGTTGATGTCATGATTATTTTCATCATCTGTCAGGGGGTCGTTTCCTAAGACACAAGACAGGTCAGCAGGTCAGTTGTGTTTCCTAACAATTCTGTCAATTTAAAATACACAGGATTTTATGTTAAATAATCACTCACTCAAAAAGTTCACTGGCCAATGATGGTCACTGTAGCGTGTCAAAATTAGTTTTTCATTGTACCAGACATTCGGGTCTCCAAAGTATGATTATTATATGGCAAAAGCAAATAAGATGATGTATTTATTTGGGCCGTACTGTGTGGATATTAGATAGCTTAACAGATATACCTCTCTCAAATGAGTTCTTGATGTCATTGACTTCCAGCTGGGATCCAGATACACGGAATATTCCTTGATGTTGGAGGCCTGGAGAGAGAAAGAGAAAGAGAGAGGGTGAGGGAGAAGGAGAAATAGAAGGAGAAGGAAGAACATAGACACACAACCAACATGTGCATATGGCCGCTCTGACAGCAATATGAAAGAACCCCATGCTCAGCGAATAAGCCTACTTCAGTTGGAACTAAGCCTGTTCGTTAAGCCCCTTCACTTTTCTAATTAAGGATAATTAATGAGTGAGGGAGACCACAATCCAGTTTTACTAAAGTGTCCTCCAGCTGGGAACAGGATTGAATAAGGGGAGAGGTCAAGGGTCAGGAAGAAGCATAATTAGTCAGCCGTTTGTCTCATTTTGGCTTTCTCTCTCCACAGCATGAGATGGCTGCTCGCTAAGACGCAACGGCCGACCCTGCAAAGCCCTGAGACGTCACTGCTGTCATGCCTTAAACGCTTTAAGCCAACGTGCTCTCTGCGAGTTTTTATTAATGCGGTTCACACAGATATTCAAACTCATCACAGGGTCCTGTGCCAGGCTAGCTGTTTGTCTGTCTCGCTGTATGTCTGGGATGCTGGGTGGGAATGGCTGGCCTACCAAGGACTGCTGTAAACAGGATGGAATCTGCATAGACTTTCCCATGACACGAACAAATTGCAACACCGACATGAAAGAATGTAACAGTTACACGCCCAAACAATTAGCAGTTGGAAATTGTGGGGAGCGTCACTCTTGACCGAACTTGGATGGAACCGGAAATTAAGCAGGTTGTAATCAGTTTGAGTTTTTCAGAGAGTGAAGAATTAATCAGCATTAAACAGCTTTTGGGCTGTCTGCGAGAGGAAATATAAGGCAGCCATAGATTTTGGATTGTTTAACTAAAGTACAAAAAACATCATGCACTGTATAATAACACAGAAACATCCAACTCACCATACAAATTTATGAAACGAATACAGCTTTCAACCACGCGGGGGATAGCTTGTCCAGAGTCCTTTGAAGATGAAGGAAACAAAACCACCCAAATGTCAGTTCATGTATAATTTTACCTTTTCATTACATGCACAATAATTGGTCTATGTATATTTACATGAACATGCACACCCACTGTAAGTGAACGCAGTAGGTTTAGATACAAAGTGAGGGTTACTATATTGAGATCTTACTGAGACAGACTGTGTTGCCTTTGCCAGCTGCTTGATTGTTCACACCCAGTCTCCCATAATGACTCGATGATTTTAAGAGATCACAAAATCTACAAAAATTACTTATTGGCCACAATAACAAGCTTGTACAAGCTTGATATCCAGCACATTTCAATTGGTCTCTGGTGGTACTAAAAATACTCTATCTTGATATGTCAACAATCAAGTGCGCTCTCTGAGCATTGCTAAGTGATAAGAACTTATGTGAAGAGCCACAGACTCAATATGGAGTTCAGGGTGGTGAGATGAGAGGAGAGGGCCTTAAGAGAAAATACATTCCTCTCACACACGTAGATCTGGACTCTGCTCTGCATGTTTTTCCTCAGTGCCAGCTGCTCCTGCAGCTCAGTGCTGGACAGGGACTTAGTACATGCTTTTAATGATACAGTGGATCTGTTTACAGCCCTCAGGGGAATACACATGGTCCAAACACAGCAACCATGCCAAAAATCGACTACGTACCAATGGAGTGGAGCTGTGATGGGCTGAGGCACGAGTCTGGTGCTGCAGGATTATGTAATACTATCACACTGGATATGTGAGACTGGGGGTGACTGTTTTTGATTAGTTAAATTCAATACCAATTTTGATATTGGATGTGTTTCATGCTTGGAATTTTCCAAACACGAACCAAAATAAAGATACAGCATGCCAATCCAGTGAAGAGTTTTAGGAATGCTGATAACATCAGTTGATGGTTTTGATGAGAACTTTCTATGAGAATTTAAGATTCTGGTTGAGCCATTCAGTCTGTCTGAGTCTACTCACAGCGTTCAGTTGGTGATTAAAAGACATAAACACATGCTATTACAAACAGGAAGTGGTAGTGTTGTTAGAGGCAGGGCATACAGATAGATAAAGGAAATAAGCATAGGCAAGCAGCATGGGAACCCCCTAAGACGGTCTCTACCTGATGTCGGGCATGTGAGTTCCGTCGTCCACGGCTAGAAAGAAGTGTTGCACGAGCCGGGGAGAGAGAGAGAGAGAGAGAGAGAGAGAGAGAGAGAGAGACACACACACACACACACACACACACACAGAGAGAGACAGAGACAAAGAAAGAGAAGCAAGACCCAGATTAGGACCAGAGCAGCTGCCCACCAAAGCTTACTAAGGGCACACCCTCATTCCACTCTGTGCTGGCATCAAACACAAAGGAAACATTGGGAACAACAAGACATGACAGGACAGGGCAGGACCGGACAGGGTCACCAGTGAGAGGCAGTGAAGAGGCTGGAGGAGGGAGGCAGCACCCCTTATCAGTCTAGCAACCATTTTCTGACTGTAATTTATCCTGAGAGAGAAAATCATATCTTTGCCAGAGCCAAGCAGCTCAGTGATGCCATGTCAGCAGTGACTCAGGGTGGCTGACGGAGAAAAAGCTTTATCGCCTCCAACCCCCATTCCTCTCCTCCTGCCGCCCTCCTGGATGCATTCTGTCAGTGCCACCCCCAAGTTAGAGGACCCAAAGATGCAGGCCAGAGCCAGGCTGTCAGAGCTCACTGATTCATGGGTAAGGTTTCAAAAATCCATCTTAGCACAAAGATGCTGTTGCCTTTTTATTGCCTTTGTATTGTAACTAAATGCTAAAAAGATATATTAGAGCCAAGATGCTTTGGTGGAACCCACCGAAACGGCCAGAAAGCAAGACAGAGAATAGATAGAATGTCAAGATCGAGATGTCAAGAGGCCAGACTGGTAATCAGTACCTTGATAAATGACTCCATATTGCCATTAAATAACCTAACATTAAAAACAGAGCGGGGTCTAGCCCGCCGGGTGCCAGTGTGGGGTTTGAGCGTCAAGTTCGGAGGCCTAGAATACAGAGAATGCATTATAATAAGTCTCAAACAATGCATCTTCCCTTTTGAAATGATTTCGTTTCTGAGATGATTTTCCTCAAAAACCTTAATGTCCTTCAAGAACATGAACTGAAGGTGAGGCTGCCTAGTCTTTAAAACCCATGGTTGTCTCTGATTCAAGATGATAGATGAATAACGCAACTTTTGGTTTGACAGCAATTGTATTTTCAGACACTGCTGAAACCCTGGAATGAACTGCCATCAACCTTTTTGAGGTAACGTGTGTAAAGGTTCGATATACTTTTGATATCCTGACTTCATTTTCCACAAAATATCATAAGGCAGTGAAATATCAGACCCGCTGGGAGTATCGTGTGTGTCAGCATCATGACAGGTCCTGTCTGTTGTAGTTTGTGCGAGTATGAGTGTTTGTGGGATTATGATAGAAAGAGTCCACATCTTTGGTCCCCTCTATGGCTCAATCACAAAGACAGACAGAACCATTCTGCTGGAAAGTCCTTGAAATGTTTTGAAATATCTGATCGAATATGAATAAAACTATACAGTAAAACCTGTCCTGTTTTGTTCATTATTCATACCATTGGGGATTATAAAGTAGCCTCCCTTGCTATTTTTCAAATGATGCAAACGTTTTTAAAAAGAGTTGGCTACGGATCCAGTACATCACAGCCATCTGCTCCAATGTGCTCCAATTTGGTAGTGTTTCTAACTTGAAACTAACACATTTAGTGTAAAGTAGGCTATTACTGCTCTCCTGTCTAGCCCTCTGAGAAGTTTTACGGTAACATACCCTCCCTCTTTCCCCCCTCTCACTCTCTTGTAGTGTGTTATAGGCCTGACAGACTTTACTCTTTGGGCAGGAAAGGACAACAACTACACCAAACCATGCCAGGCTGGGCATATGGTAAAATACAACTGGTAAAAATCCAGGCACAGCTGCTCAGTGCTCTCCAGGGACTATTATCTGACAACAGAATCAAGCTATGGATTCCTCTGCTTTCATGGTCACAGAGGATTTCACATGAGAATTTCCTGTGGTGAACTGTCCTTTTCTTGATGAGCTGAGAGTTATTCCCACTGTTTGGAAGAAAAGTCATTGGATGTGTATTCTCCAGTATGCATATTAATGTCTTGAAGTGTGTGTGTGTGTGTGTGTGTGTGTGTGTGACACTGTGTGTGTGTGTGTGTAAGTATTTTACCTTGTGGTCATGTAGTCAGCTCTGTGACCTGTGGGTGGAGAGAAAGAAAAGAGATGAGGGGGGAGGTTAGATGTGTGGACACGCCAGGACCCGTCTCTGAGGTCCCTGTGGTGCATTGTGCATACGCCTAGTCAAGCATTTGAAGCCTGCCATCTGTCCGCAACCACTGGCCTCTTCGGCAGCACAAACAAACCCATACACAGACACAGACACACACACACTCACACATAATGAACTAGAAAACGCGCTCAGTAGAGCGAAGACCTCCGCCAAGGAAGCCATCCATAAAGCCTAGGTGTCAACCTATACAGTTTCCCCGTATAACACGTTTTTTTCAGTATTTTGGAAGTATACAGCCATATGAGAGTAAAATACAGTACATCATGGCCTGATTCGATTGACAAAAATGAATGGCAAGACTGAACAATTCTATATCAACCTTTATACAAAGTTTCGTGGTGTTACGTGAATCTGTTCAGAAGATAGGTGCCTAAACCACACCCACTGTCACGTCCCCTTTTGGCCAATGGGTGCGGAAAGCTAGTCAGTTCTTCCTTGGCCAATGATCAACCTTTCTACAAAGATTCGTGATGTTACAACCTTTCTACAAAGTTTCGTGGTGTTACGTGAATCCGTTCGGAAGTTATGCGCCTTTTTGTGATTGGACACACCCATTGTCACGTCCCCTTTTGGCCAATGGGTGCGGAAAGTTAATCAGTTCTAAGTTGGCCCATGACCTACTTTTCTACAAAGTTTCATGCAAATCCATTCATAACATTTTTTGATATCCTGCTCACAGACAGATGGACAGACAGACAGACAGATGGACAGACAGAGAGAAAGACAGACAGAGG
>OMLI01092834.1:0-10969 GCA_900302605.1 Rondeletia loricata
ACACACACACACACACACACACACACACACACACACACACACACACACACACACACACACACACACACACACACACACACACACACACACACACACACACAAAACCTTACAGCTGCCTACACAAACAGTGCATGACCTACACTATAATAAAGTAATACAATAAACCGCTGATGTACATTGCCGGCAGACTTGATCGTATTGAATGTTTAGTTTTGAGTGAACACTTATATAACACTTAATAACTAGGTTGTCACTTGTATACAATTATTTATGTTTTTCTTGTTGCTATGACATCAATTTCATGCTTCATTTGAATGGATTGTTCGTCGTTTGACGAACAATCTAGGCTTCTGTGGATTACTTGTTAGCTTGTCATGAATTTCATGGTTTGTTTCAATGGCTTGTCTTATCATTTAGGCTTCTGCTATCACAGCTGTAACATGCAGATGCTTTAAATAGAGTAAAGAGCCATTTATTTATATTGCATTGAGTTACCAACGACAACTGAAACAGCCCTATTTTCAAATAGAGCTTTCTGTCTTTGGTAATCCAAAAGTGATGTAGCCAACTACCAAAGCAGCGCCTGTAACATAACAAATTATTTTAATGGAAGTAACGTTGTAACATTATAAAAGTGCACATTAAAAGCATCTCTAATGCAAAAACATACAATAAAATTAGATCACTTGAGTGGTAGTCTACTATCAATGAAATCACCTTTGATACCATATCATACATCATTTATGTGGACATAACCATCCTCACTACGGTGATAGCATCTTTAATGTAAAACATGCTATGACATGTATGAGACTGTCAAATGCAGATCCTTCTAAGTGGTAGTAATATCTGTGAGAGGTGACCGCTAAGATCCATTTTCATGCCTATGATTTGCATCTATTTAGCGCTTATGGGTATGTCAGCAGCTGCCCTGTCACCTTTTGATATGCCATTAACACACCTTCACTCCTCTCCTCTGTCCCTTTAGCTGTTATATAGAGGAGGGGAAAAGGGAAGAACTCACAACTCATTTGTAACGCAAGTATTCTTAGATAGATGTTGATACAAATGTCAAAGTCTATTTTGTTTTTGTGTGCTGACTTTTGTCAAATTCAACAGCCTCTGCTGCCAACAGAAGGTAAGATGGGAAGAACTGATAACTTTATTGGGTTAACAGGCGTACGGTAAAAATAGAATTAAAATAAGAAGAGCAATATGAAAGCATCCAGCATAGAGGTAGCAATGGCTGCAATATGGGCACAGAGAGAATGAAAAGCATCTGGCAGACATGCCTCGAGCCCAGAAATACTGTGAAATATGAGGTGATCAGTCATCAGTGGGAGGTCCACTGGGATATACTGTATCCCACAATCTACTACTGCAGAGCTACTGAAAGTGTTCGAAACTACATCAAATGGAATTGAGCCTTAAAATTACACTTAAATTACATTAAGTGTAATTACAAGACAAACTGGTGCTGCAGTGTCTGTCAGAATAATTGCAATTAGAATATCTTGTCCAAATACTGTGAAAACACACGCACACAGTTAAATGAATCACTTATCATAGATGCCTCTTTAAGGGTCAGTATGCCTTATACGGTCAGCGCATTGTTAGCGTATGCATCTTTCTGACTGTCAGTTCTTCCTTCCAAATCCAGTTTTCCTTTTTTAATGAAGGCTGAGCTGCTGAGCCGCCGTCCCCGATGGAAGCAGCCTCTGTAACTGAACCCAGTATGTGGAATGAGATCCTATTTTTCCATGCTAAAAATAATAAAATAATAACATGCTTTGAAGAATCCAGGACATCCTGGTGATAGATGTTTACCATCACGCCTCCTCCAGACACACTTTTTTATTTTATTTTTTTACTATTTGCATGAAAGGCCTTGACCGTGGAGCTAACAGCAGAATGAACAGTAGAGATAGAGAAGGCACAAGTGAAAAGAGAGAAAAAAACAAACAACAACAGAGTTAGATGTTGATGTTGAGGCTATTTGTACTTAACAATTTGATTCAATGAAACTTCAAAATGAGGCCATTAAATTACAGCTTTCTAACGACATCCACCACCTCGACTGTCATAAAACCCACTTGGAGTCTGACGGCAGGATGTGATTTACCCATCATGCCTCTCTGTTAGTCCACGTAACCCTGACTGTGAGAATTGTGATGCAGTAATTGGCTCGACTTAAAGCCCCATCTCTAAATCACGTCACAGGCTGCTCTTAGCACGCACGCGCGCACACACACACACACACACACACACACACACACACACGGTCTCCACACATCATCTACCATCTCCTCCATGCTACCTCACTCTTCTTTAGACACGTCAGGATGCCCCAAGGTTACAGGACTGACGCAATACTAATAGTAGGACGTGGTGAGCATTGGTGGAAGTGCAAAAACAGCAACGTAAATAGCTCTCCCTCGCTCTGTCACACACACAAGCAAACAAACACACAAGCAAACATTTTACACAGAGCGCTAAATGTAGTGAACGCAGCGGTCAAGAGTAATGGTCCCCATTAGAGAGCGTCTCTTCTAGGGAGGCCAGGCTCGATCGAAACTCAAAAAGGTGCTCTAAAAGCTTTTAGACAAGGGTGGTGGGACTCATTTCTCCCCACTTGTTTACCTGCTGACAATTTCCACACAGCCCTCCAGAGGCACAGACCCAGCGCTGCAGCAAAGTGAGACAAATTTAACAAGCTCTCATTCCTACCTATAGATACACGAGGTACAGAAATACACCAGCAGGGTACATAAATGTCCCGTGCTTGAAAATTCCCATCCGAGCCGCCCATTTTCAGATAGTGATAGAAATTTCAAAATCTATCTCGTGTGTTGTTTTTTGTGAGTCTGGCTTGATGTTGGCTCGGCTGACTTTTGCATATTTGGTGGCCTCTGCTGTCAACCAAATGGAAAATGAAATAAGAATTGATAACTCTGCTATGCAGCAATGCGAGCTAGTTAGCTATAACCCCCAACTATCTGGATGGCCTGTGTGCATCTATTAAAAAAAAAGTAAAATAAGACAAGCAAAAGAGAGAGAGAAAAGGAGGGATTGGACAGGGAAAAGGTAAACTCGTGTCAGATGGTATAACATGAATGGCCTGGGGCACTGCTATAGAAAAACCACAGTGTAATTAAAGCTAGATTTGGCGACCGGGGCGAAACAAGCTCTAGGGCTTTATTGTGTTTTTATCCTTTTGATCAAGATTATTTGTATTGAATGCTCAATACTTGTTTTACTGCATCAATAAAGACCTCAATCAATCAAAAAAAAACTCTCTCTCTCTCTCTCTCAAAAAAAATAAAGTACATGGATCACATTGCCTTCACGTTATGTCAAATTCATGTCAAATTCCTTATGGCTTCATGAAATTGATCTGCTTTTCATATCATCGCTGTCGGGTCAAAATCTTGTATCTCCAAAACGGAACTAAGAAAAACAGCCTTGTTTTTAGCTTGATAACAATGCATTTTGACGTTATCCAAAGGATTCTGAAATGGTTTCATTTTGTAGACTGCATCAATGAAAGAAAATGCCATAAATAAAATGCCAGCATGACAAACAACCAGCTCAACCTTCAGCATCATTGAAAAATGTGAAATACCCCTGGCTGAAATCAATTCATATTATTTCTCATTGATGACAATGAGATCAGGGATCCTCCACTGAGACAAAAGGATGAGGAGAGAATAAAATAAGGGGAGAGAGAGACAGAGAGACAGAGAGAGAGAGAGAGAGAGAGCGAGAGAGACAGAGAGAGAGAGAGACAGAGAGAGAGAGAGAGAGAGATAGACAGACAGAGAGACAGAGAGAGAGAGAGACAGAGAGAGAGAGAGATAGACACAGAGAGAGAGAGAGAGAGAGAGACAGAGAGAGACAGAGAGAGAGAGAGAGAGAGAGAGTAGAATTGTTGTTCAATATCAAACCGATTTCAGTAATTCGTGTGTGATATGTGTCTGCATTTCCTGTTTATGTGCCTTGTGCATTCTATTGTAGGAGCAGAGCACTAATGGGCCAACAGTGGGTCACCTGATTAGCTGATTTGAAAGTAGGAAAACCATGAGACACATCTGCTATGAGATTGCGATGCCTCATCCAGTACAGTACTATACTCCAACATATCTTCAAGAAAGATTTTTCCTTAATAGTTATTTTCTTTTGCAACCACGATTGTACAACTGTGTCTATTTTGAGAGATCAAAGCCATGCTGGACCATGGAAAGCTTTTGCTATATATACCAAACTGTTCAAATAGTTTTCCTCGGGCTAGATTTTTGTTTGGTGTTGGCAGTGTTGCCGTGGGTGATGCTTTCTTTCCAAATGATTTCCATGAAATATAAATCAAAAGTGTGACTTAATATGCATGTACACATGTAGAGGAAAACAGCTGGGATTTCCTTAAAACAACTCAGAGTCAGGGCTCGTGTCCAGTTTCAGGGTGTACGCTGGATTTGTTCCCTTAAAAAGCCACAGAAATGGATCCTCAAAACATTGGTGAACTGGGGTTCCACCGGAGATAAATGTCCCTCGGCCCTGGGATTACGCCCAGATTGTTCCAAAGGGCGAAAAAAGGAAGCAAGAGAGGCCAGAGACAGTCAAAGTTGTAGAAAGCATTTAAATCACACTTGTAAGTCAAATGAAATAACATGACTGTAACATACACAAAGGTTATAAGAGACAGCCCACGTGCATACAGTATATAGCTAAAACTCAATAATATTGAGCAGACTATATTTTCTTGCTTTCTTCTATGACAAGAAGAACATCCAATTAAAACGGAGGGAGGTGTGCATGTCATGAGTAAAACGAGTTTAAAAAAAAAAAGATAGAAAGGCAATTAGATGATTCATGTCGCGAAAATAATTGCTGTTTAGTGATTTGGGCACATAGTGGCCGCAAACAACTTAATCATTATAAAGGAAGCCGCCGCTTATAAATGTCAGTCGAGCATTAACGAGGCACTCAATACACTCAGTCCACTGGCGGAGAGAGAGAAAGACCGAGATAGAAGAAAGAAGAGAAAGAGAGAAATAGAGATGGAAATAGAGTGTAGAGACAGAGTGCATGTGACGTCCTAACTGTGCAGCCAATCAGCACTCCATTCCCAAACACCAGTCAGCACTCTCAGTGTTAAAGCCATTTATCAATCTAGTCTGCTCCGTCACAAACTAGAAAGAGTAGCACAGCTGCTGTGTGTGTGTGTGTGCGTGATCGTGTGTGTGTGCGTGTTAGTTAATTATAGTGAACTAGTGAACTGAGCAATTAGGTGATGAGTGGCACGTCTATAAGAAAGGTTGGAGCCCTAAATTGATTTAGCACCTGCTTAAGGCCCAGGCCTGTCAGTACAGGTATATAAAAAGAAACAAATGGGATTAGACACACACAGTGAAAAAGTGTGTGCAAGCAGCAACCTCATACTAGGCGTATAGTGGTACACATCAGGCCATTCACAAAAAGCTCTCATGGAAAATGAAAAAAAGTAGAGGGAGAGAGAAATAGAGTTAGATAGAGAAAAACCATTCCACCTACTATGGCTGCTTTGTGTTGGAATTGGAGAATAAAAGTAAATAAAATCCCCAATAGCCTGGGAACCACTGAGTTATACCGCAGAAACAGCCTAAGGCCATCTTCCATTAAAGTGACTATTTGTCCCCTCCAAATTCGGTCCCTCAATACAGTTTCTAAAAGCAATTCAGCAATACAGCGCCTCAACCCCAATATCACTCATACTACTGGGAAATTCTACAGGGGAAAAAATCTGGGTTAGGGGAGCCATCCAATCAGAACCACATCTGTTTCTTATGATGAAACGGCACTGTGGCAGTGATATAGCCTGCAATGCCCCAGAGAGCCCCGGCTGGACATTACGATTCAAGGTGAATGCACATCCGAGTAATAACTACGTTACATCTAGACTGGCTGCGGCATTTTTATAAGTTGAGGCCAAACGGGAGTGCAGTGTTGCCTCGTTCATTTTGATCAAAGATGAACTCCGGGCATTGTTACAGTATTCATCTTGCGAATTGTTAGTCGGGCTGGTCAAACAGTCATCTGGATAGTGAGTTTACACACAATGATGGAGACCAGCATGTAGCATTTCATTAGAAACCTCTGAGAGCTGCACACTATTCTGTTCCTAATGAGCAACCCTAGACCAGAGGTTTCCAAACGTGTGCCGTGGAATTTTTAGACCTCCAATGCATTTTACTCATAGTCTAACTTAGCTTCACAAAATAGCCTACGAGTTCATTTCCAATTACTTCCTAATATAGGCCATTTAATTATCTTTTTTATTATTTTCGATAAAATGTCATCCTATTTGTTCAGTTCGAGTGGGCCTGATTCATGTTCTCCGTTCGATTTTATTAAGGGGTGGGGGTGGGGGGAATAATTATTGTGCTGCACATCAGATGATGTGCCAAGTTTACAGAAGAAAAAAAAACTCTATATGGATCACTTTCTTGTGCATCTCTCTCTCTCTCTTTGTGTCTATTTTGACTAGCTAGTACTTTTTCACTTGTAAAAAGACTTAAGTTAGCAAATATAGTTACTGATGCTTTGTGCTATGTTTAGTTGCACATAAAATGCCATAGTTTCTGTTAATGATATTGCATCACTTTCTTCATAAGATGCCTTTTTTAGTTGCACATAGCAGTGGTATTTGTACTGAGATTGACCCCTCAGAGGGGTGTGTGTGTGTGTGTGTGTGTGTGTGTGTGTGTGTGTGTGTGTGTGTTTGTGTTTGTGTGAAATATATCTAAATACAACATAATGATAATATGTGTTATATTCTGGGTAATTATGGCTACACCTATATGCAGGTGTGCCTTGAGATTTCGGTTTGACCTTTGGTGTTCCTTAGCCCCAAAAAGATTGAAAACCACTGCCCTAGATCATACCCACAGAAACGGTTAGGAGATGAGGTTTCAAGAAAGGCTAGTGAAGACAGATACAATTACTGTAATGCAAGTCATCTAGCGCAAGCCAATTTTATCATATTTGAAGGCATTAATTTTATTTATTTATTTATTATTATTCATTTATTTGACCTTTATTTAACCAGGTAAAATGCTTGAGATCAAGGATCTCTTTTACGAGCAAGACCTGACCAAAACATCTATACCAGCGATTTGAATGGCTGGGACTGAACATATAAAATGAGCATAAATGCTGTCACTTCTCTCTAAAATACTTTTCTGTCAGTCTGGCCCGATGGGACTTGAGTGACAGTTTGTCATAAAAATTGAACCATTCACATTCTTGTTGGGATCTTAAATCACTTTAATTGCCCTGATATCTTGCGCTCGGGTCATTTCCCAAGCTTTCAACCCCCCGTCTCCAGCCTTAGTGGTATGATCAGCCTCTCTCTATGCTACTCGGACCAAGTCAGCAGAGAAGGGACACAGCCTGATCTCATATCAAATTCGTAGTTATAGTTACAAAAAGTAATGCACCCTAACTTCGTATGATATTCTACGAATAGAGTGAAACAGAAGGCGGGGCTCACATGACTGAAACAGGCAGTAGTCTGACATTGAAATAGTGTGGTGGAATGTAAAGATGTGAAGGTCAGGGCGGTGGACGGGCGTAAACACCTGCCTTCACCTCCGACGACCTGGGTTCAATTCCCAACTCACACAAGTGCATGTTTCATTTTCAGCTAAAGTTTTTCTTTTTTTAACCATGACCAAAACCTTAACCAAATTATTACAAAGCTTTAGTTGCCTAAACCTAAACCTAACCTTAACCAAAGGTGTTTTAGCGCAGTGATGTTACAGTATGCTGGTTGATGGTTATGTGGCTGTCCATGGGTGGTATAGTACAAATTAGGAAATGGTAGGTTTGAAGTTGAAGTTTAGTTTTACTGGCCATTTGAATAAAAAATGTAGTAGGGTGAGTGGTGATGGGTGGGTGAGGGGTACAGCTTGTGTCATAACTGTCCTGTCCAGTCAGCCTTGCCTTAGTCCTTATTGGCTGTTATGAAACTGCAGCCTTAACGCAAACTGGCTCTGGCACTTCCCTGGCCGTGGCCAAGTACCAAAGTCTATCTCCATGCCGTGTGAATAGTTAGATGACATCTCTTGTTCCTTCATCATTTCTCCTTTTCCTTCCCTCTCTCCTGTCAGCTCGCTTGTTGTTTTCCTCCTCCAGTGGGCTCAATGACACATTGCAGGCAGCTATTTCTAGACAACCAGGTTTTGAAAAACACAAGTTGTCCTCCACTCTTTGCTTCCCATGACACAGTGTTCTACAGGGGATTTAGAGATGAGAAAAAAGGAACGAGCCTCTACAATACCACCTGGCCCCGAACAAGAGCAAACAACAATGGGGAAAAGATGGAGAGGAAGAACAAAAAGAGAAAGAAAGAATGAGAGAGGGGGTAATCTGTATTGATACACACATAGAGGTGCAGCTAAGCAGAGCAAATAAAATGGGGAAAAAAACACGTCAACTAGATTCCCAAAGAATGTACTTTTAGATCAACTTTGATCCAAATGTTGTATTTCTGTCACCCTGTCATGATGCTAGCTATGCCAACGTTTACATATTTAGCTGCCTATGCTGTCAACAAATGGTGAAAAGCTAAGAATTAATATCTTTGTAATGCTAATGGAAGAGCGACTGGTAGCATCGGCAGTGAGTTAGCTGTGAGTATCTAGAGTACAGCTAGACTCTGGGGGAATAATGCATCTCCCTGCCATACATGTCTGATGGGAGAGAAGGAGACAGAGAGGAAATGAGAGACTGTCAAAATGAAGCCTCAGAGACTACCTCTAATGAGAGCACTGTGTCCCAAACAAGAGACTGTGAGTTGGGAAGACATGGTGTGTTGCCTGTTCTTGTTTTGCTATCCTTGTGAGAACCAATTTGAATTTTAGACCTTTGAAGTGAGGACATTTTTGCAAAGTGAAGTCAGTTTGGCCAGTCCTTTCTATAAGTGGCTAATTTAGGGCGCGTTCACACCAAGCATGTTTGGAGCAGTTCAATCGAGCTCTGGAGTGTTTACTCCTTTGGTTGGGTTTGTTTGGGCAGGTGAGAACAACGGCATTTGAACTCGGGTGCGCACCAAATAACCGCACCGAGACGCCTGTAAATGTGGTGCGGTTTGTTAAGGCCAAATTATACTTCTGCGTCTTAGACCGCAAGTACTGTGATTGGCCCGCTTAGTATTTCCTACCTGTATCCGGTTGATGTCCGACGATAGTGAAGCCAATGGAGCAGATCGAACAGAGACTAGCTGAGGTGGTTTGCAAATATATAAATTTGTAGGACACCTCACCTCCGAAATATCAAGACTACCAGATGTCACTGAGTATGTTTACATGCACACTAATAATGCGATTATGGCCAATAATCAGAGTAAGGCATTACTCCGATTAAGATGTTTACATGACTCGGCAATTCCTTTAAATCCCATTTACATGCTACTTGTGGTTATTCGATTATTTGCAGAATTGTGGGTAGTTTCTAAATCTGTCCCGCCACTTTATACTTCTATTGTCCCGCCATCAGCAAATTCTACCACAGCGATGTTTTCAACCATCAAGAAAACGCATTATGCCCATGTCGCTCAAAACTCTTAACATAAATTCTGTTTCATCTGCTCCCCAAAAGTGCTGCTTCTTGGTTGCCACCATCTTTAAAGTTTAACGTGTGACGTTTATCGATACGCGTGACGTGTGACGTCCTCTTTGGAACATGTGCAACTTGGTCAGAGAGGAAGAAATGTGATTAAGGTGTATACATGCCTTTAAAATGTGATTAAAATTGCAGTACTCCACATATCTTACTGCGATTATGGTTACTCCGACTATGAGCATAATCCCATTAAAGGCTCTATAAGTTGGTACTCTTACTGACAGTGTATGACAGTGGCCGTTAGGGGAACTGCAGTCAGTCTCTTACACGCGCTCCTGGCTCGTGCGTGCCCCGTGTGTGTGTGTGTGTGTGAGAGGCAGGCTCGGGAACGCGCATAACGTCACATCCGGTAGATTTGCCAGGAAAACTCGTCCCGACTCCTCCACAGTCCTGCTCATATAGAGACTGAACGGCTGAACAGAGAGAGACAAGGCTGGTGTCATTAGTTCTCATTAGTTATGGAGAATTCACTCATTGGCAATAAAAAAACACTTAATGAAAGTTAATTTCGGCCAAAAATTTACATATAGTTCCTTTAACATAATCAGAGTATGGTGTTTACATGGGCTCCACCATACTCGCATTACTGCCTTAATCGCACTATAATTGCATTATTGGTGTGCATGTAAACGTAGCCACTGAATTCGTGGTGAGAAATATCCCAGAACGTTTCAGAGAATGTAAACACTACTACTTCTGTTATTACTTCCGTGCCAACAAAGCACGCCATTGCCATCTAGAGTTTCTGTGGTCTACGTGCAGAATCACCAACGCAGAACTATAAATGCTCACATCACCGTAGACACCTATGGCGTAGCAATGGCGGCACTTCAACGCAGAAGTATAATTTGGCCTTTAGGAGTGACAACGTAATCGTACCAACTACAGGAAACAACCCCAAAACATACAGTTTTATGAGTATGTTGTTCCATACAGTTTTAAGGGTTGCTTGGAGGGCCTAGCATAACAAAATTATCCGAGGGCAAACCGCAGTCTGGACTGACGCTCATATTTAGCTATTTCTTCATGTGTTCTTACCTGCTATGAACACCAGAGAGGGTAAATTACGGCAAAGAGCACAGACAAGTTCATCATGCTTAGCTCTCTGGCCCCAAACTCTGTCCAATAAATGAGCTACTTGTGAATCCATGTGACTTTTGTGTACAAGCTCTGGCTCGCTTGTAATTGGGTAGTGCAAACCTGAACGAACCAAATACAAAAATGCAACAAAGCAAACTTTTCTACTGTGGTTTGAACCAAAGAAAACAAACTGTAGGTGTGATTGCATCCTCTCTTAGTGTTAGGGCTAAAG
>OMLI01092842.1:0-13146 GCA_900302605.1 Rondeletia loricata
CCTCGCAAGATACATTATCTTTAACGTTTGTCCTAAATGGAATTGGTATATTTAGTAACGTTACCGATTATCTGAAATACGTCACTAGGGCACTCTGATGTCACTCTGATGTCGGGATGTGGTGATGTCATGATGTGGTGATGTCATAGTGTGGTGAATGTGATGACATCATCAGACTGGCCGACCAATGGGGTGGCTTCGTCACTCACTCAGGCAGTCAGTCAGGCACTCAGTCAGTCTCTCACGGACATTGGACAGCTCAGGTCTGAAAGAGGAAAATCGACACTGGCAACATTGCAGAAGACACCATCTCCGCTGAAAAGCAACTCAAGCTACAGGAGCTACATGCTGGGCGGATGTCAAAGAGCACAGGCGACAAGGCTGCTTTAAGAAACCACACGGACATACAAACCAATGTCCAACTTCATGCTAAATCATTGAACGCATAACCAACTGGAAGAACTCTCCGTGCCCTCACTCTCTGACCGGAGTCCCTGCTCGAGGCCTATCAGACCAGCAACCCCAATGGGAGGCTATTCCTCCACTTTACATACATTGTTATAGTCTAGATTTTTACAATCCTGCACGTTTAAAAAATGGCAAATAAAACTCTTGAATCTCGAATCTTGAATATAGCCCATGCGGACCCCACTTCGTTCATTTATACCACCTTGAACAAAGTAAGTACCAGGATCCTTATGAGCTAAGTCCAACTTTACATTTCAGCTTCATATGTTTAACCATTTTAGTGTTTAGTTGGAATGAAAACCTGCAGACTCTCTGGTTCGAGACCCCTGGTCTCTAATGGCAGGTCAGGTTTTTAGAGGTGGTGCTGCTTCTGCTGTAAGTTTTTTATTTTTATTTTATGTTTTTATTGAAGACACTAAAAAACGCATCACAAAAATGGATGTCTATGGTCTACTGGAACTCATTCAGGCATCCTAAAAGGCAGAAGCGGTACTCATTTGCGTGCCTTATGCAAGGAAATTATGCAAAACATTTAGAATATTCAGCATTTTTATTTTGTTAAGAAACAATGTGTAGGTAAGTTGAATAGGCAGGGAAAGAATCACAGGCAATGTAATGACTGGAAACCAGCCACAATATTGTCATTACCTTTATTTGTTTTCACAGGAATATACTTTCTCTTTTTATTTTGGTTGTCTCACAAGTCTGGCTTTCTGTATTATTATTATTATTATAATAATGACTTTCAACCTCTGTAATTCTCTCTGTAGAAGAAAGGTGTAAAGCGCAAGGCAGACACCACCACCCCGTCCACCATGGGCCTGACTGAGGGCATGTCGGGTGGAGCCCGCATGGTAGGCTTGGGGAAGGGAGGCCATGGGGGCCAAGTCCACGACTCTTCCCCGCTCACCCTCTCCTCCCTGGGGGGCATGAGCTTGGAGACCCCTCCTGGGATTGGCCTGGTCAGGGGCTCTGCAGGTCCTGTCCTGCTCCAGCCCATGATGGCCAGCACTGGACGCAGAGTGGGCAGCGGACGCCCCATCAAACCCCCCAAGAAGGACTTGCCGGATTCTGTCCAGCTGCAGCCCTCAAGGAAGGGCAAACTGAGCCCACAGTTGAGGTATTGCAGTGGGCTGCTGAAGGACATGTTGTCGAAGAAGCACGCTGCATATGCCTGGCCTTTCTATACGCCTGTGGACGCAACGGCGCTGGGGCTTCACGACTATCATGATATCATCAAGTGTCCCATGGACCTCAGCACCATCAAGGTAATTTCTGATATACTCTTAGCTGATGGAAAGAATCACAGAAAAACATTATTACTAATATTGTAGTATTGATAATATTGTTTAGTCATGTTTGTCATGTTTTTTTTTGTTTTTTATCCAGTAGGAATGAAATGGAGTTGTGTGTTCCTTGACTTGTTTTTTTTGTCTTGTTTTTTTTTCTTCTCATCATATGCACTTTTAAATTGTCAAATAAGGAAAAAAGGAAAATATGAAATCCTGAAAAAACACAAATTTACTTCAAATCAGAATGTGTGTTTCTGGTCAAAGTACTAACTGTTGCTCCTCTCTCCACTCATAACCCCTCATCAGAGGAAGATGGACTGTCGTGAGTACAGGGATGCCCAGCAGTTTGCTGGCGACATCAGACTCATGTTCTCCAACTGCTACAAGTACAACCCACCTGACCACGATGTTGTGGGCATGGCACGGAAGCTGCAGGTTAGCTCAGGATTCTACTGTTATGTTACCTTTATGCTACTTTTAGAACTGTAAAAACTCGGGCTAAATTGCTAGTGCAACATGCAGAGGGTGATCTCTTTGCCAAGAGTTAAGTCTTATTACGTTTTTATTCCCCATCCTCCTCTCTTTCCCTCCTGTTTGGTCATTCTGTCCCCCAGGATGTGTTTGAGTTCCGTTTCGCCAAGATGCCAGATGAACCGCATATGGATCACCCAGCCATGTCAATGAGCGGCCACCCTTCATCCTCGTCCTCCTCTTCTTCATCCTCATCATCCTCATCTTCCTCCTCCTCCGAGAGTGAGCCCAGCAGCGAGAGTGAAGAGAGCGAGAGCAGCCCCAGCTCGGACAGTGAGGAAGAGCGAGCGCACCGCTTGGCCGAGTTACAGGACCAGGTGTGCACACAGGTAAGATGTCCACCATTTATAATAATAAAAAACTTTTATTTATGTAGCAATACAATAAAACACAACAAAATGGCAGACATGTAGCAGGAAAAGATGACACTGCTTTTTGCCAACCAAAGTTCCCCAGGCAGTGTGGTTCCAAAGCCTTGGGGTACGGATGGCAAAGGCCCAGTTATTTGCATGAGTACTATCAAAACACCTGTTGAATAAGCTTAGCGTACTATAAATTCCATCTGATTTCCTTTTAGTTTAGTCATGGCTTGTCACTTTTCACATAAATAGTCCTGTGGTATTTTCCCTCCTCGCAGCTCCGAGCGGTCCACGAACAGCTGGCTGCCCTCTCCCAAGGCCCCATCGCCAAGCCCAAGAAGAAAAAAGAGAAGAAAGACAAGAAGGAGAAGAAGAAAAAGAAGAAGCTGGAGAAGCATAGCCGAGGGGACAGAGGTAGAGCTGGCTCGGAGGAATGGAAGATGCCAGGCAAGACGTTGAAGAGCAAGTCTGTCGGAGGATGTGCTACCCAGGGGAAGAAAGGCCCTGGGAAGAAGAGTAACAAGAATAGCAAGTCAGTAGTAACCTAATTACACACCTTACCAATTACCATAAAACCTTTATCTAATCTTCACATTAATCAGAGTTGCTAAAGCTTAACAGTGTACACAAGGAATTAACGTAACATATGCCATTTGGGGGACACTTTTATCCAAAGTGCCATACAGTACCAGAAGTGTGTACATTTTCAGCATGTGTGGCCCCAGTGGGAGTCAAACCCCTAACCCTAGCAGTATTAGTGCCTTGTTCTACACGTTGAGCTACACAGGACCATACATACAATTCTCAAATATTTTCCAGAAAAACTCTGATGCATCATCAAATTTGAAGAAACACTGTCCTGACTTTTTATTAGGGATGCACCAATCAGGTTTTCTGGGGACGATTCCCATTGATGCCCATTGAAATGATACGTTTTACCCAGACTTTTTACTAACAATGGCACATCATGGAAAAGTGCACAGCAGCAAGCATAAATATTATTATTCAAATATAGCACTATGTTTAACAGACTGTTCGTATGGCTGCATTTATATAAATCATAGGTTTTATCCCAACATAGTAATGACATGGTAGTGTGTGCTTGACATGGTAGTGTGTGCTTGATGACTGAGGTGCTTACTCACCTATTGCCTCTGGCAGCGCATGAAAAGTTTATCATTGCAGCTGCATAGGGTCTGCCTTCTGTCCATTATATTAAACTGGATTTAATCTATGATCATAGGCTGTGAAATTCAAAACACAATGTCACAAGGTTTGATGAGGCAGTTGAAACGATGATGGGCTGATCACTGATCAATGGCCAATCGATCGGTGCACCCCTACTTTTTTCCCTCTTGTCCTGACGGTATCTCCTCCTTTTCATTCAACAGGCCCACGAAGAAGCCGTTCTATACCCCACTGACCTCTTCCATGCTACCCCACTATGACTCGGAGGAAGAGGAAGAGATTGTGCCCATGACATACGATGAGAAAAGACAGCTGAGCCTTGACATCAATAAGCTACCGGGGGAGAAGCTGGGCCGTGTGGTCCACATCATCCAGGCCAGGGAGCCCTCACTGAGGGACACCAATCCCGAGGAGATTGAGATTGACTTTGAAACGCTCAAGCCGTCCACACTGAAGGAGCTGGAGCGCTACGTCATGACATGTCTGAGGAAGAAGCCCCGCAAGCCTTATGGTGAGCAAAGGAGCTGACGCAAGTCAGCCAGGCAAATAGTGGCTTGTTTTGGTTCGACAGTGTCTTATGTATGTGGCTTTTTATTCGTTGACAATAAGCAGATTTTTTTTACTCATGAGCAGTATTACTATTTTTAATAGAGGTCCTTTCATGCTTGTGTAAATATGGGGACAGTTTATCAATACACAGCATCTGATGCAAGTATCCTTTGTGCCATTGTTGGGTGAGCACCTATGTATAGCCCAGACCTGCCGACCTGTAAGCATTTTGTGTAGCAGCTCCACATTTTGACATCAAAGTATGCTGGTACGAGTTGTAACTCTAAAATACACTGAAAGAGACTTTTCTTCCCTGACCTAATTTAAAATAAATAAATAAGAAATGTAACTGAGGCATGACGCTAGGATGACTGACAATTGCATAATGTAATTTTCCCAGCCAATTAGTGTTCTTGATTTTGGTGTATGTCCCCTCCCTTCTTATATTCAGTTCTCCTCTCACTCTGTCACTGACTGAAAGGCTGGTAGTAGGCAATGCTGGATAAGAACTGAGGCCAACACAGGCATTATTAATTCACTGATAAGTTAATATATGAAACAAAACAAGGTTTGATGCGTTAAGCGCATAATCAATGACATGTCGCGGTAGTTTGTATAATGTAGTTTGTATAACAACCTTGTTGTCCTCTCTTATGTTCAGCAGTGAAGAAAGCCAGCAGTGGCAAATCCAAAGAGGAGCTGACTCTGGAGAAGAGGATGGAGCTGGAGAGGAGGCTGCAGGATGTCAGCGGACAGCTCAACTCTGGCAAGAAGCCCCAAAAACCTAAGGGTGAGCGCACACATCCTCTATAGAATTCTCAATATTTACTTAATCTCAGACCATAAATGTTCCTTTTTATATGTAAACAATTGCTTAATTATTGTCTGTCTTTTGTAAAACATTTTATTACACTGTACTACAGTATAAGTACTACAAAAAATAGATCTCATCATCTATGTGGTGCATTAGCAAAATTGTAATCTTTTCTCCTCGTACTCTTCTCGCCTCAGTGGAGAAGCCGAGCACTGTAGAGACTCACGCCCAGCCCTCGCGACTCAGCGGCAGCAGCTCCAGCTCCGACTCTTCCTCCTCCTCCTCCTCCTCCTCCTCTTCCTCAGACACCAGTGATTCAGACTCTGGTTGAGAACCTTAGAAAACCCTAATAACCCCCTATAGAACTCAGGGACTTGGGCTGGCCCAGGACACACAACGCACCCTGAAACAGTAGTGGGCTGAGAGGGCACCCCTGTTGGATACCACGGCGCGAACACTCCAAGCGGACTACCAAGAAGAGGATGATGGGGGTTTTGTATGTGGGATTGAGGGATGTGAGAGAAGGTCTGTGAATAATCGTAAAACCCTAAGACTAAATGCCTTGGTTTCTCCTCCCTCCCCCTGTAAATACTTACAAATGTATCTGTTTCTTTTATAAAGAAGAATTTTATGGTGATCCCACAAAGAGGGAGGTGGAGTAATGAAAGGATGTGGAGAGATGGGCCTTACTCCAAATCAACCCCTAGCCTCAGTCTTAATGACTTAGATTGTTGCCAATAACAGCAAGTTTATTTGTAAGAATACAGTATTAGCAATTTCGCAGGAGCTCAAGTTTCTCTCTCGCTTACACCTTTCTAATTTGCGTCTGCAAAAGAGCTACTGAGCAGCAAATAAAGGCAAGCCTACGGGTTAATTGATATCTGCCACATGCAAGTCAAAATCTCTAAAGTTGGTTAGAGTTGAAGTTATGAGTAAGATCATTACTTTGTTATGTTTGCGCCCATTGGTCTTGCTGTTAATTCTCAGACATTCAGTTTGACATGGAGCTCTATGCTGCAATCTGGTATACAGCCTTAGAAACTGGCTTTTTTGGTTTTGAAACCAAGGTGGTTTCATAGAATTGGCTTAACATAATTACAAAATTAGCATTTAATCGATTTACTTGTTCAATTGCTAAGGATTTTATGGGTACACTACACTCTTAAAAGCCCACCAGCCTTTTTTGTTTTTACACTGCGTACTGTAGTCTTCTAAACATGACACTAAACTAAGCACTGTCTTCAATATTTTGTTCTTCAAGTTCCCTTTTGATATTGTTCTTAAGCTTAGGGTTTGTCACATATCAAGCAGTAACTTTAGTGTCTGGCTATTTCTTAGAGAGCTGAATATAGGGCGCTGAATCTATCAGAATATACTGTAGGTCTAACTTGAAGTTATTTATGACCTGTGTGTAAAGTATTGCATTACTATTTCTTAAGACATTTTCTGCACTTGAAAACTTGGTGACGATTTCTTAAAGAAATCCTTTGGATGCTTGACACTTAATTGGAACAGAGCTACAATGTTCCCATAGAGACTGGAGTAATCCTCATAGACCATGCATAGTTGAAGCTGTTGTTGAATATTCTCTGAAAGAAGATGCACTTGTATATATTTAAACTGTATTTGACCGTTGCACAAACAATTAAATTTCTTCTGTTCAGTCTTTATTTTCCTGTTTTGCTTCGTTTTTTACATTATGTATTTCTCATTTAAATGTATTTAACTGTCTTAGACATGTTATCCATTTCATGTGCGTTGCTGGCCTCTGGTCGTCCGGGTTGCTGCTTCTCAGAAGCATACCTTTCATTTGACAACTAAACTCTGTATATTAAAATAATCTCCTCTGTATAAAGACTTGAGTTTTGTTTTGTGCCTGGGATGAGTGGGAGTTGCATAAGCAGTGGATGGATGCCCCTGTCTACAAATCTGTTGATCCATAGCCTGCAGCTTCTGTTGTGGTTCTGATGGCCCTCCTCCTGCATGCCTGTGATGTGATATATCATTCAATATCTCCAAAGACGAGGACTGCCGCAGCAGCCGTTTCCGGATCGCTGCAAGTTTGTCTTAAGAGACTTAGAAGTCCTCTGGACTGCTCCTAACTTCTGGAGTTAGGAGCTGTTTTCAGCTCTCAGACCCTTTGTGAATTGCTCTTATCCCAAAAACGTAGAACTCCTAACGTTAGGAGTGACACGGCCATTATTTTTAGGAGTTACTCCTAAATTGCCGAGTTAGGACCAACTCTTAGCCGATTCTTTGTGAATACCGGCCCTGGTCTCACTGAAGGACACATAAATGTCAACCTGCATTATACTGAAAGCTAGAGGAATTGAACCAGAGACCTTCTAATTACCAGCCCTGCTCTCTACCCACTGGCCCACAATGCCTAAATAGAATGTACCATCTGATAACCTGTTGTTGAATTAAATCCCACCATGTCAGCTGGTTGAGATAACAACAGCTCACTAATAAACACGTCGATGCTCTGATATGGTGCCTGAAGCCTCAGGACATTTCTACACTTTACTGACAGTCTTACTCAGAGTGACTTTAAAACACTAAGAAGCAGATGCAGGACTTGAACCTGCTACCATCTGATTGAAAGACTGTCTCTTACCACTGGACCATCTCCCTTGCTCTAATATCAGTCTTCACCTGATGATCTCTTCTTGAATGAAAATCCCCCAATATCAGTTGGTTGAAATAATAAAGGTTTATAAAGGCTGGCTGAACTCTATGGACAGTACTACACTTTACAATCAGGGCATTTATCTAAAGCAACTAACAAAAACCTTATCTGAAGAACACATTGCTGATAATCGAGATTAAACTGACAGCAGAAGGGATTCTGGAGATCTTCTGGTTGTCAGTCAAGCTCTTTAACCACTGGACCACATTGACTTCTTATAGTAGATAACCCATTGTTGAATGAAATCCCACCATGTCAGCTCCTCAGATCAGTTCAGATACTCAGCCTCCAGCAATCAGTTGTGCCCAGAGGTAGCGCAGAGGTAAGAATCTGCTCTCTGGGGTCACATGTAGACCTGGAGGCCTGGGATCAAATCCCACCAGAGAGCAGGATACAAGGTGAGTCTTTAACAATGCGATTACAGCAAAAAAGTCATAACAAAGTATTGATATCCTGCACATGCCCGGGACTTATAAAACATCAACCAAAATGATAATACAAATGGAAAACAACAAATACCAAAAAGATCTTCGCAATGGAAACTCAACCAAATACTGAAAGAGAATCAAACAAAGTCTCAATAGAAACTCAACCAAATACTAAAAGAGTATCAAACAAACTTTCAATGGGAACTCAACCAAATAGTAAAGGAACCAAACAAAGTCTCAATAGAAACTCAATTAAAGGCGAACCAAAAAAATTCACAACGGAAACTCAACCAAATACTAAAAGAGAATCAAACAAACTCTCAATGGAAACTCAAGCAAAAAAAAAAAAAAAGTCAACTGAGGGTCAATAAGTAAAACAAAGTACTGATAATGCTACACTGCCTGGAACTTAAAACATCAACCAAAATGCAACACGATGGATCAAACCAAAAAACATGACCCAAACAAAGCTCTCAAATGAAAACTCAACCAAACACTAAAGGTAAAGCAACAAGAATCTCAACTGAGGGTCAATAAATCTTTAAACAAATCTGCCATTATTACCAGAGGTGGTATGATGGTATAAAGATGATTAGGCTATATATTTATTTAATGTTACCAGACAGAATACACTCTAGTGAAGTTGACTTTATTTGCTCCCCTTCACAGCAGTGGTTGAAGACTGGTAACATCCCAAAAATAAGTTGGAGTTAACACATTTATCAAACCAAATAAATTACTGTTGATGTAATTGCCAAGGTAGAACGAGAAAAGATGACCAAAGCTGAACTTTTGGTGGTCATTGACCATCAACAGCCCTGAAATAGACTTTTGAAAGCTATAATGTGTCTGGGCTTTTGTCACCTTTTCCACCCCTGATGTGTTTGCATCCCTGATAGAGCTGACACTGATGAGCGTTCATCGAGTCAGCAGCACAAACTATCACTTACTGCAGATTTTTTAAATGTTTTTGCTTCTTTAAATTTCCAGCACTTCAAGAAAACTGCCATACAAATAAAGACAGTTAATTACAATGTACTGATCCATGACAAGACATGTAAACCAGCTGAGCCAACCATAGCTTTAAACGATACAAGACAACCACGTTAAACTTGGTATTTGGAGTGAAATTGGACCAGGCTGTATCCAAGTTGAAGTTTATTCCAGATATGGCACACATGTAGTTATCACAGTTCCACAGCAGGTGGCAGCTGCTGGTCATGTTAACAGGCGAGCCATTAGTGCCTTGAATATTTTCTAGGTGGAAGCGTTGTTGTCATTGAAATACAAGCATTGATTGGTTTGTGGCATGAGGAAGTTATTTCAGAAATTTAAGCCATGATGTCAGTTTCATATTTGGGAGGGGGAGAGTCTCAATAAAAAGCTACTGAGCAATGAAACCTGCTCGATGTGCTGTTTGGAGGACCTGAATAGCCCTCATAATGGGGATGAATGTGTTTCTAGTGCTGCTGGTTATTTGTCTACCAACACACAGTCAACGTAAGTACTGTAAAAGTACATACTTCATGTTTGTCGTGATTGCTATGCCGAGAGACGGCAAGAAAAGGCATGAAGAGGTTTTTGTTTTTGTTTTGCAAGACCTAAATTGAGATAAGAAAAGTTTGTATCTTGAAATGATGGAAGTTGATACATTAAGTACATTGAGGTTGCAGCATGTTATCAACGAGAGAACTGATGCTTCTCAAGATTTCATGCAAAAGGTCCATTTTGATCTGCTATATATTAAAATCAGGGCAGGAAACTTTTTGTCTGCTGTTACTTTGTTGCTGATGGTGGCTGGTGTTAATTTTGCACATTGGTTGAGATCTCTGTCCATATTTAGATCACAGCCGTAAACTGTTTGGGTTTCTCAAAAATAAACACGTTTTGCTCTCAAAGACTACTTTGACGTCATTATTGCACACATCAGGATGTGACACTGTGACAATGTCCTTTCTCCCCTCCAATAAACTACAGGCAAACACTTGCTTCGCATTTTGACCTTCTGCCAAAAGAACGTGTCAGGGGACGGGCAGTATGATGTGGAGTTCGATGGAGATGAGCTCTTCTATGTCGACCCAGTCATCTATGAGCCGGTGCTGCGTCTGCCAGAGTTTGCTGAGCAGTGGACCCCCGACCCCGGGCTGCCTGCTGAGACGTATGTGTCCATTGGTACCTGCAAGTACAACATCCCCCGCTGTATTAAGGGAGAGAAGAACCCTCCAGAGGCCATCGGTGAGAGTCTGCTTCTCAGGTGGAAATGAACTGTATCTGATTTTCGGTTGATTACTTGGATTTGTTTTGGACTGACCATATAGTTAGTGGCACTCACTCTCCTGTTAACCTCTCACAATTACTCAACACCACGTTTCACTGCAAACTAAATTCCAAGTAAGAATTGAGTAAGAAACCAAACCGTTTCCAAAATGACCCTAAGAATAAAAACAGCAGACAAAACAACAACAGTCATCATCATCATCACCGTCATCATAAGCAGTTTGCTTAACAAAATGAAGCTGTGAAATAAAAGGAACAAAACAAACAGTTGGCTATAATAAAGGCTCCATCAACGCCCACAGCTCGCTATGAGCCACTCAGCAAAATTCTGAAACAACGCTGGGCTCCCAACAAACAAATGCATAAAACCACTACAGCATAATGGGAGCAACAGTGCGTTATCGTGATGAGTTCCTGGTGTGTGCTTGAAAGAAGAAGAACAGGTATCAACAGGGAACACTCCTGTGTGGTGCAACCAACCATTGTGGTTATATGATAGGTCAAGGCTTCTGTTGCAACTCATTTTTATAGTTTTACATTGGGGAGTTTACCGAACATTTTCATATTACACATATTAGGTGTGTCTGTCACATTCTATAAACCACTGCAAAAGATCAACACCATGGTCAGTGCCAGTCCACACCCATCAGAGTTATTTTAACACTTTTAGATCATTTTGAGCAGCCGCCTCAGAGCCATATCAGCTCTGTGAGTGAACAAGCAACTCTCCAACCAACACTTGTCAACTCCAAATAAATGTCACTGCAAAATTAACACTTATGAACACTGGGAAATGTGCAGATTAGGCAGATTACAGCCACGATTTGGCATCACAACCGATGTTCAAGATCGGACCGAATCCACGCTACATAGCAAAATTTCCAGAGTTCATTTTTCAGTGACATTTGTTTGGAGTTGACAATTTTTGTTCACTGACGATTTATCTGTCTGTGTCTGTCAAACATGCCTCCATGCCTCCATCCATCCATCCCTCCATCCATCCATCCATCCATCCATCCGCAGTACCGCCGACCTCTCAGATGTACCCCAGGCAGGAGGTGGAGCTGGGCGTCCTCAACACCCTCATCTGCTGGGTCAGCGACTTCCATCCCACGCCGGTAGACATCACCTGGGTCAGGAACGGGCAGCCGGTGGACCAGGACAATGTCAGCCAGACCCAGTACTACTCCAACAAGGACTTCAGCTTCCGCATCTTCTCCTACCTGAGCTTCACTCCCCAGGATGGCGACATCTACTCCTGCAGGGTGGGGCACGTCGGCCTGCAGGAGCCTCTCACCAGGTTCTGGGGTGAGTCAGTGAGGCCTGTTATGAGTCCCAGTTAAGACTTGGTCCATGGACGTAACACCGGCGTTAACACCAGGAATCTGGCGTTTGTAAAAATATAACTGAGATAAGAAGAAAATAGAGAGATATAGCTGTTTGCTGATATATCAGGCCGATAATGGGCTTTTATTAAATATCAGATATAAGCCAGTCAATGCCGTCCACTGCCGATTTGATGCAGGTTCCTTCCTGACCACAGCTACATACATAAAAAACCTGCAATGATATTTTATTTTGTCATTGTTCAGTAATGTTTTTGTGAATGAATTCTTCATGTAAAGGCAGTAATGTATCCCAGAGTGAATAGGTGTGGTGGGTCAGGAGCTGCAGTCAGGAGAGTTTTAGTGTCACATGATGCTGTTTCAGAGGCTTTTCCACGGATTTTCCAAATTCTGGGGAAACCCTCAATACTTGTAATGTTTTGGTCAAATGTAAAGTCATTGATTATCAGCACAAAATATCGGCAGCTTCAGTACAAAAATATTGGTGGCAGTAACCCATATCGGTCAAACCCTCGTAGAAACCCTTATGTTATCTATGTGTGTGTGTGTGTGTGTGTGTGTGTGTGTGTGTGTGTGTGTGTGTGTTTGTGTGTCCACAGAGGTTGAAGTACACACAGACCACCAGGTAGTAGAGACAGCAGTGTGTGCTTGTGGTGTGATCCTGGGAATGATCGGAGTTGCCACAGGAGTCCGGTTCATCATGACAGCCAACGGGTCCAACCGAGTGTGAAAACCACGAAGAAGAACACTTGTTGTGATGTCATTTGTGTCATCGTCTTGATCTTTTTCTCTTCCATTTTTCTTCTGCGGGTGAGATGTGTTTATAAGCCCCATCAGAGTTCTCTCTATTCCACCTGCACAGTTTGTATTTCTTGTGTTTTTATCATTTGTGCAAATAAACCTGAGCTGAGAAACATCAGCACTTTTACAGTAGTGAATATCTTTTCTATCTATTTTTCTCATCACGGAGAAGAAAATGCAAGGGTAGGCTTTATCCTTCATGTTTTGGCATATTCTAGCATAGCAGTGGCTTTTTTTGCCCATTGTGTTTGTGATGTACAAAAAAAAAAAAAAGGAAGTTAAAAGTTGGACTTCCTTTACATTCTTCTTTGTGTGTTTATGAACCCCCATGAATAATAAACAGCTGTAACCACTGGCACATTCACACAGTCACCCTGCTATCAAGTACCACTTACTGGCTAAGC
>OMLI01092854.1:15961-32597 GCA_900302605.1 Rondeletia loricata
GTCACTAAGCAGGCTGCTTCCCCACCTCCCCCTCCACTCCCTCCTCCACCCTCCCTTGCCAGCGATCAGACGCGCCCAGCCGTCCAGTTTGTCCCAACCTCTTTGCCGCCTGTGTCCTCGCTTCGCCCTGTTTCAGCCCGTAACCACCCCCCTCCTCTGGGGGGAGGGGAGAAGAAGGAGCTTAAAGGGATCCTGAAAAATATCCAGAATCTCGCCGACATTGAGAGGTCCGTTGCCAACCTGTACAGCCAAGTAGACAAAAGTTGCAAGGTGCCCAAATTTAACAAGAAACCACAAGTGACTGAGGAATCGGAGGGTGCTAAAACACTTCCAGGCTCTGATCCTCATGATGAGCAGAGCACGCCAAACCCAACCAACTCCAGCTCTGTGGTCCAACTGATCTCGACAGCAAGCATAAACTCTACTGAAAATGGAACAACCCAACTGAACAGCCCAAACTCTGTTGCTTCTGAACTCAGTGAACCCTTTCTCTCTCAGTCCACAGTGTTCTGACTCACTCCTTTCTCTTTGTCTCCATATTCTCATTATCTCTATTTTTATGTCTCCATGCCTGTTTTTTCTGTTGTTTCTGAAATTAAACACTATTGATTTTTGCACAATCAATAGTATTTTATATATGCTGTAGACAAGTCAAATAATTTTTAAGTGTGGGTTTGTCAGAGAGGAAATGCTTTTTTACATTATACTCAAACGTTAGTGCCACCAGCCAACAAATGTACCCAGCTCTGCCACAACTGTATGATGTGCTTCTAGGCTCGCATTATAACATAAAAGAGGCTTGTGTATATCTATTCTGCTCAGTTTCATTCCCTAGTTTTTTATTTGAATTGCCTGAACCATGGTGAGATGTATGAGGAAGGTCAAACAGTATTTCATTTCAACCTAAGTATACCCTAGAGTTCAGATCAGAATTAAATGACCAATTGTTCAAAAGCTGGTTCACCATGTTGTATGCAAGTTATTTCAGTTCATAATCTAATCGAGGGATTAACACAAACAAAACGACATCAATTATATTAAACAAGGAAATTTACTAAAATCAACAAGCCAAGGGGCTTTTTCCCCCAAAGCATTTGTTGACTAAATACACTAAATGAATTTGTTCCTCAACTTGCTCACACAGACAAGAGCATGAACATTTGGGATATTGTTATTTGGCAGTGAGTCCAGTTTATGCAAAAGAAAAATCATAATGCTAGACATTTTTCCAATGAAAGAAATTACCATTGTTTGGCAAGAACCACTTGGAATTTCCCAAAGCGATGCAAGTTCTGGGAAAGGAGCTCCAGAGTATTCAGGAAGGACGGTCATATGTTTGTTGTCAAAACATTTTCACGAAGTTGTTGCATTGGTTCAGCTCACAGAATTGGATATTATATTGATGAAAGGCTGCAGAAAGGCTTTTTTACTCCAACACCTTTGAAGGATGTATGCAGATAATACAGGACAGGGCCAGGCAGGCGCAAGTGAAAACATCTTAATATTTAGATTGAAGCATCAGCTGTAAAAGTACATCGGCTGGGGTCCCCCAACAGGCTGATGTTGAATAGATGGAGAAAGCTAACCCCTGGGGGACCTGTCTTTTCACAAAATCCTCCCAGCATGATAAAGTAGTCACTGTGATGCTGAGCTGCACACTGGAAGAGGCTAATTAGAGAACCAATCAATCCTCGACCAAGGCCGCTGCCTGTGGGACTGTCAACTACAGTTCCCCTCTCCTTTTCTTTTCTATCCCTCTAACCTTCTGCATGCCCAGCATCTCTCTCTCTCTCTTTCTCTCTCTCTCTCTCTCTCTCTCTCTCTCTCTCTCTCTCTCTCTCTCTCTCTCTCTCTCTTTTAATTCTAATCATTCCCAATTCCTTGGCCTCTTCTTATTAATCTTTCCTTGTTGTTCTCTGGGAATTCCATTACCTTCTTTACACTCATTGCCATGCTATCTCTCCCCCCATCTCTTCTTATTTTCTGTGCTCAGGTTTTTCACATCCGCTCCTCTCTGTCTCTCTCCCATATACCCTTCATATGTTTGTGTCACCCTCTATGCCCTTAGGCTAATGGCCTTAGCCCACCTCCCCTTCCAGAGCAATGTAATGTTTGATTCATCACACATTCCCCTGATGGGCAGATCGAAGGCCTGCTAATTCTGTATTCCATGTTCACTACATGTGGTAATTTCCCCTGTCAAGAGGCTAGCAGCTCACATGCTGTTTCTCTCAACCCAAAGTGCAGTCAGGTTTAATGGATGCAATTCTTTGTTTCCTTTATTTCTATTGATACTTTTTTTTTTTTTTCTCTACTGATACTTTAACCTAGTAGGAAAAAATAAAGCAACTTACACACACACATTTAGTAAAATGTAGAATTCAGAAAATGTTCAACATTATATTGGTTTTCATGAAAATACAGACCATATAATAAGTAAAATGATAATGAAACTATAATTAGTATCCTATGTACACAATAAATGCTGATCAGAGAGATCAGTTGTCACTTGCAAACATCCCCTTGCTCATACACCACATATACCATTCACTTAATTGATTACTGCCATAATGGGTAGGGTAACTTTATTATATAAAAAATATGCTCATCGAGCAAATTATTTGTCATGGAAAAGATCCCCTTACCCTTATACCAAATGCACCATTTACTCTCACTCTCAGTGAGTACAGATGTGATGGGTGAGGATACTCTGGGTTCTTGAGCATTTAAAAGTCAATGTAATGTAGAGTTGACCTCAATTCTTGTTGTGCAACGTCCCCTTATCACCCATCTACCCCCAAGTCCCCTCTTGTGTATGGTACCTGTCCACTGGGCCATTTGTCTTGATGTTTCCTAGAGGCTGCAGTAGCCAGCAGCCAAGCCAGCAGGTCATCCATCAGATCCCGCTCCTATCACCCACTCCTGGGAGGTGTGGCCATACGGGTGTGCCCTGCCCATAATAACAGATTACAGCTCTCCAGAGGAAGCTCACTTCATTGTTTGGCCTTATATCTGAGTGTGAGAGTCGTCATTATTTATGGACTCAGACAGGTTACAGTTGTACGCTTGTGAACCTGGAGGTTTTGGCCAGGCTGCTCCATTAACTCCTGTTTCTCATTGACTTGTACTGAATGCACTGCAGGTTCATGTCTTCAGGAGCAGCTCTCAGTTGTTTTGTGATGTGTGAAATTAAGATTAAGATTTACGTACCACAGTTTGGTTGAAATGAAATGGCACATTATGCTGTGATAACCAAAGACAAAGACAATTTTATTAACAGTTTCTTTGAGTCAGTCATTTCTCCCTGAATCGCCATGTCCTTTTCATATCTGATAGGAGATGCAGTATGTCTGTATAAACACTGACTTTTTTCATATTCCAATCTTCCTCACCTCTTTGATATTTGCATTTATTATATATTTTTGTTCTGTTTGGATGCGATAACAGAAAAAGAAACAGCCCACACCAAAGTGATAACAGTGTGGCCTTAGGCGCTGTTTTTTTTAAATGAACAATATCTGCAACTCTGTAATTTTACACACAAAAATGCACAGTAAGTAAAACTGAGATATCCTCACTGGTCAGCAGAATATATATGCTATAGTACTGTAGACTTTACATTTGATTTATCTTAAGGTACTTGAAATGTTGCTGTCCATCCATATTCATTATTTGTCTATTTTATTTCCTCTTTTTCCCCGGCACACAGGAGGCGAGGCAGACAGGTAAGCATTCTTATTGTGATGTGTTTTTATTAATTGTGTGCCAAGACATTTTGTCACTCTCAAGTCAGCTTATGCCCCATTACTCTTATCTACAACTCACTTGATAGAAAACACTGAATGAGATTAAGATGAGATCTCAGAGATAGTTCTTCTGACACTGACATTACAGTTTAGATTTGATTTGAAAGTGGTTGGTATTGTATTCTCAAACCGTGCTGTCAAGTGACAAGCATTTGCCTTGAGTTTTTTTCTCCTCGGTTGGAAAAGAAAAACATAATCAGGGACGCAACAAAGATGAAGTGACTCTGTTTGACAACGTTTGACATTCTTTTCTGAATTGTGACCTTCAAATAACCTGTGAACTGTCAACAGCAGAATTTTTTATATAGACTCACAAAACTTTGTTTCATTTTTCTTTCTTCATTGTTGCTTGGTTGACTTCTGCTTGTTATTAAAAAAGGCTTAGCTTCCTGGTCATCTTATCTTCCCCTCTTTTTTCCTTGCTTTGGATCCATCCATATTTCCATTAATCATTTCAGCTTGTATCTATTCCCCAGAGCATATAGTATGGCCTTGACAAATATCATGGAAGAGGCCTATTTCTTCTGGCTTTAAATCTTGAATATGAAGCGTGAGCTCTGCATTCTGCCTTTGTCTCTCCTGACCATCCCTTCCTTCCATTACCTTTCCCCTCTTCTCTACTAATCTTTGGCAGCAACAGCAACTGCTGAGGCCATCTCTTCTGAGACCCGAGGTAGAAACACTACTGCTTTCCTTAAGTCACAGGGATTTAGTAATTCTGCTGTATACTCACCCTGTACGCTGCTGGTGCTTTTCTGCTGCTCTCTTTCACTAAGGAGCGCTGAGCTATTTCTCTCTGAAATGCAGGAACTCTCCATGGAGTCAGGCATCGACCCAGGCCAAGACTACTACAACCAGGACTACTATAATTACGACCAAGGGTGAGCATGCAGCCCGCTGACCTGCTCATCTCTCATCAGTCTTACTCTCTAATCTAGGGAATTGATCTCCATCAGTTCATTTAAAGTTAACAAATTACATCATTAAGACTTATGTATCATTCACTTTCCTTCTAGCTCCCCATGCTGAGGTCCTTGGGGATGGGAAGCATTTCAAGGAAATTCATAATGAAATGATGAGCGTAACTTATAATGCAAGCCCCTCAACAGTACATACCATCCCTGAGTGTTTACCCTCTCCACTCCCACCAAATGAGATCAATTGCGCTGCCTTGGGCCAGGCACCTGAGAGTATGGTGATGTTTTCCTCTGGCTTAATGGATAGAGGATGTTGTTTTGGCTTGTGTGTTACGTTGCCCATATGGTCCAAAGGAGAAAAAGCTGGAACGCAAAGCTGTAACAGCTGCTGAGAAATTGTTATTCATTAAACGGTACTGCTTGATGGCAGGTGACTTCCTCCACTCTGGAGAATTATGCTGCAAGTGTATCAAAACGGAGAGCAGATAGCAAATAGAGAGAGCTTTGGACCCTACAGGCTCAAACCACTTAAAGAAAAACTGACAAACTTTAAAAAGTGGCCTTGTTGAAATTAAGTGTTTTAATTGCCTCTTCAGCTACTCAACGACTTACCTTCTCATCATCTTTGCTAATTCTAATTACCTCAACTGGTGCTCACTGTGTCTGTGTCACACTGCCCTTCATTTGCAACAAGCAGTAATTATATTTTGAAGGTCTGTCACAAAGTCCATCGTAAAACCTGCTATTGCTGCTGAGTGTGCTATCACTATGACCTGGCCTGCCTTTGATCCGTTTATAGTGGTGCACAACTTAACAGCAGTTAAGCTCTTAATCCAGCAATCACTAGCCCTTGTGGTCCTACAAGCCACCCTCATATGTTCACAAGGTGTCAGTGATGCAAGTTGCTGTGGGCCTCGTTCCTTCAGGCTCCTCACTGATTTAATATGGTGCAGGAAGCAGAATATTTGACGTCAGCATCCAGTGTAACAGGAGCACACATCTACCTTGGCCTGCTATCTCAGGTCAGACCCAGATGCTACCATAATGCTGACTGATGCTGGCCCCACATTGCACCTCATTTACAATATCTCCAAGCTAATGCAGATCACCTCAATGGTCCCTTAAAGTAATAATATATGACATTTCCATAAATAAATGTCTGTTTTGCTACTTTCTACCACTGATTGATATAAAACAATTGTGATTCAGCTTATACCCAGTTCATGAAAGCCATTTTAAATTCCCACTGATGGGTAGGTCTTTCCTGGGAACAATCCTCTGGCACACAGTGATGTGTTTTACATTTCCGGCAGCAGCAACAGCGGTTTGTTTGGAAATAAATAGAAGAAAAACTCGGTAGTTAGCATGACCATCGATAGCCACCATTTCTGAACAGACAAAGAAAAGACCGGTACCTAATTAAACTCAATCTTCATCAACAGAAAATTCTGGAAAAAGACATCACAGTACTGGCCATACTGTTTGATTGCAAAGTGATATCTAGAAAGTGTAGGGAAAAGAAAACACCACAGCAACAACAAAGGTGTCACCAAAACAAAAAGGAATGCATATAATGTTAAAAAGAAAAAGAAGAGTTAGGAGAATGACGTAAAAAGAAGAATATAAAAGATGGGAGAAGAATAAAAAAAGAAATAGTTGCAAGCAGCCACTCTAGGGGTCCAGGCATTGAAGTTTATGTGCTATAATCAATACCTTGAAATATTAGAAGTCACATTTTTTTCAGCACCACCCTGGGTTCAGTTTCACAACCTTTTATATATATAATATATGATATACAAGATGTTATATGATTATTAAGTTACACGCCACGCCTACTTTCACCAATTAGGACCAAATTAATATTTTGACTAGTACATGGCCCTAAAGCATGTGTACAATTTCAACAACCAGATTAGGAGTTACAGTTTCTTGGCCTTAGTATGTTGCCATAGATTTGGGTCTATGAATCTGACATTTTAGTGATACTGGCTGTGAGACCATTTGAAATGTTTCTCTTGTGCTTCTATAAGAAACTGCTTTATAGCACATGTTATGAGGGCTATTTTGAAAGAGATATTGTTTTTTGTTTCCCTCAGGTATGACCTTCCTCAGTACGGCAGTCGTAGGAAGTTGATATCCCCCATGTATGACGAATATGGAGAGGTGATTATGGAGGATGACGGCCATTACTACAGCCCCCATGGCTCCGAGGTACTGTCTGTCCTTAAATGTGTGTCATACACACAATGATGATAATGTGAATAATATCAAGTAATGATTTAACAGGTTGAAAGTCCAATGTGTTATTGAAGTAGCAATTTTGATGCCCTATGTGAAATTCTAACATTGTAGCTGTGTCATCACTGAAAAGGTTGCTGAATTAAATGTGACTGTCTTAGGGCCAAGGCAGAGGCAGGGGTCGTGGCGGCATGCGAGGTAGAGGTCCACCCAAGAGGGTAGGATTTAGAGACTTGCCTCCAGAGGATGAAATCGAACAAGCTGAGCCAGCAGAGGATGGTGTTGGTGAGCCTTCCAAGGCTGCCAAGAAGCTGAAGACTGTCATGAAACTCAGCAAACTACTGGCAGCCAGCAAGGGAGGAGACCAGCCATCTGATGTTGGTCCTTCTCGCCGATCTCCATGGAAGAAAGCCAAGATGTTCAAGATGTTTGGCGCAGGGAAGAAGGACAAGGATTATGCCAAACTCATGTCAGCCCGCCGTATCGACAGCCAGGAGAGTCTGACTGATGGACCAGCAGTTATGGGACCAATCGACAGCAAGTCTGATACTCGCAGCCGGCTCGGCAAAGTTCTGAAGAAAATCGACCTCAGCAACAAGTTGCAAGCCCGGAGGAAGTCACAGAGTAGTGTGAGTCATGGTTCTGCTGCAGGCAGTGAGAGGGACGAGGAGGCCTCCCACATAGCCAGTGAGGATGAAAATAAATCTAAAGTGTCTATTAGTGTGACTGAAAGTGAGCCGGAAGCAGGTGGCAGTGGAAGCAGTAAGGAGAAAGGCTCTGATGAGGAATCCTCAGAGAAAAGCAGTGTTGACAAAGATCATCTGAAAGTGGATTTAGACCGGGACGACGCCAACGAAAGCACTGTGGACTCAGAGGAAGAGCCTGATGAAGAGCCAGGGGATTCTGATGAGGAAATCAAGTCTAAATCTGAAGGAGAGGAAAGTGAGAAGGAATCCAGCACTGAGAAAGAATTGGGGACTGAAAAAGAGTCAGATTCAGAAAAAGAGTCAGATGCAGAAAAAGAGTCAGATGCAGAAAAAGAGTCAGAGTCAGAGAAATCATCAGGCACAGAGAAAGAGTCAGATGCAGAAAAAGTGTCAGACGCAGAAAAAGAGTCAGAGTCAGAGAAATCATCAGGCACAGAGAAAGAGTCAGGAACTGAGAAGGAATCAGAATCCGAAAAAGAAACAGAGTCAGGCACAGGCACAGCAACAGAGAGGGAATCGAGTACAGAAAAAGGTTCAGGAACAGAGAGAGACTCTGATGCAGAGGCTGAGGAGGAAGAGGCTTCAGGGGAATCCAGAGAAACTGGGTCTTCTGCTCGCTCTTCCATGAGATCATCTGCCACTGAGGCCAGCAAGGCGGCCAGTGCTTCAGATATCAGTGGTGGTGACATTGGCAGTGGGAGTAGAAGTGGGAGTGGCAGTGGTAGCGGTGGGAGTGGCAGTGGTAGTGGCACTGGTAGTGGCAGCGGTAGTGGCAGTGGTAGCGGCAGCGGTAGCGGAACTAAGAGCGCGAGTGAGAGTGGCAGTGGTGGTGCTAGCAGTGCTGCCTCTGCATCTGGCTCAAGTGTGAGGTCATCACAGAGTGCCGGATCATCAGAAAGTGTACAAAGCTCAAAGAAGACCAGTGAGGAAGACAGTGAGGCTGAATCAGGCACAGGGACAGGCAGTGAGGCTGAATCAGAGACAGGGACAAGAAGTGAACCCTCTTTGTCTGGTGGGTCCAGCCAGAGCAAACTGTCTGGATCAGAGTCAAGTGGTTCAATGGATGGAGGGTCTTCCAGCAGCAGCAAGATGACAGACCAGAGTTCCCTGGGCAGTGAGGAGAGTTCCACTAGCTCCCGGTCCACCAGTGGCAGCCACCACTCCCGGAAATCCATCCTGACCCATGGGTCTGAGGACACAATCGAAGAGGAGAGTGAAGACGAGGATGCGGATAAGGAAGAATCTGAGACTGCTGATGAGAGCAAAGAGTCAAGCGGTGAGCTCAGTGATGAAGCAGCATCCAGGAGGTCCAGTGTGGTGCCTGCTGGCCCTGAGCCCTCTGCCCATACAGATCCACCATACAGCACAGAGATCAGAAGCATTAGTGGCACCTCTGACGAGACATACGGAGGACTGTCCCCTATCACTGAAGTGGATGAGGATGCCATCTCCTCTGAGAAATCCTCAGCCAGTGGCTCCGGGTCAGAAGCCAGCAGTGCATCAAAGCAGTCAGGAGACACAGAAGACACTGATTCAGAGTCTCAGGGAAACTCAACTGCCTTCTAAAGAGATATATGGTCAGCTGTGAAGTAAGACTGAATAAAATCAATTACCCTTGCATGGGAGTGAAGAGAACATTGCTTTCCTCTACAGAGTGTTTAAAATGTACACCTTTTCTCATTTCCCCTTTGCAAGGAAAAACTTTGGTGGTTCCTGCTGTAGAATTTGATAGTTTTGCTGTCTTTCTCCTACCTTTGACTTTTCAAATTCTTCTGATTGTGGTTTTTGCTCTCACCTTTTATACAGCATTATGCTTGTTTCTGCTGTGAGTGAGATTCTGCATGTTACAATGCTATCCCGTAATGTCTTATGAAGCTTCTATTTGCATTTTCTTAACTGTTCCTCTGTGAAAGCTGCACATAGTTTATTATAAATGAACTGTATATTGACATTGACCCCTTCTCTGTTCTTTTTAGCCTGGGAGAAATAAGCGGATTAAGCTGGTGCTAGATCGAGAGTATGAGACCAGCTCTACAGGAGAGGAGAGCACTACAGAGACCCAGCGGAACCGACTCTCCAATGTCAACAGCCACAGTAACATCAATGGGAACATCTACCTCGCCCAAAATGGCACTATCGTCCGAACCAGGCGGCTGCCCCACCCCAACAACCTCAAGGTGGGCTCTCCATGCCGGCTGGGCAAGCAGTTTAAAAAACTAGACAAGCTGGGTGTGACTCATGAAGAACCTCCCCCCATTAATAGCATTGGGGGCACAGGAAACAACACAGGAAATGGAACAGATACATGTGTTTCCTCTAATGTGGACGTCAACCTCTACACCCGACCCTCCTGTGGCTCCCTGGGATCCAGCATCACAGGTCTTAAAAGTTTTGGGTCCAAAACCAATATTGCCAAGGCCCTGATTGACAGAAATAGCAGTGGCCCATGTGTCACTGACGAGCAAGAGACTTCTGTGGACAACCACAAGGAAGGTAGGGAGACACTGGAGTCCCACAGTGACCACACATTATCAGACGAGGAGGAGCTATGGATGGGACCCTGGAACAGCCTGCACATACCAATGACAAAACTCTGACTGGCCATGGAGGAGATTCGTTTTCATAACTTTTTGTTTTGTTTTGATTGTACTATGTTTGCCATGCTTTTTTATTTTTGTTTTGAAAATGAACATAAAAAATGTATTGTGTGCCTCAGCTGGATAAACACCAGTCACTGTCCAAGACAGGTGACTGCACTTATGGTCAAATTTTGTTATTTCCTGTGAATGATTTGATGAGATGTGATATGTCAAAACTTGCTTCTATCAAGCGTTTATCACAGACGGGGCTACTACAGATGGGGACATAGAGCTGCAAGGCAATGAGTGCCTCAAAGAAATGTGAAATTTTATGAGAACTGTGCTGACTGTAATTAAATTATATATTCTAAACAAGATGGGCCTCTCTCATTCAGTGATTTCATGTTGGGTTTTTGTTGTTGTTTTTTTTGACTCAGAGCTTCTGAAACACAGATCACATAGATATTGTAATTAATTTAGCTATGGAAGCTAAATGTTTCTTTTGTTACAGATATTTACATAGAAATCATTGTGAACATATGATTAAATTGTGATTATATAATGATGCAGTGAAAAACTTATTTTGCTAACAGCATTTGTTTTTGCAAATAATGAAGATTGTCATTGATTATTTTATGTTGTGATCACTTGACAATGATTTTGAAAATGTATCTGAAAATATATGAAATTATTTTTGTCTATTTTGTATCTAACAGAGAGGATGGGAATTCTAACATATGACATTAAAGACATAATACATACATGTCTGTCAAAACTGTATTTCGACAATGAAATATGACAATATTATCATGTTTTATATAGACATTTGTAACTACAGAATGTGGTATTTTCAACCCCTTTACATGATGCAGATTCACTCTGTTCATATTAATTGACACATCAGGTCCCCACACTTGGGAAAAAGACTACCAAATAATGTATCAGACTCGACAATAAAGTTCTAACCTATTTTGCTGTGTATTGTGAAGCATCATAATTGCAGGCATTGACTATTTCAATCTTCCTGTCACAATATCCCACCCATAACCTTGAGGTACTTTAGCAACAAGGATAATGTTAATAGTAGCCCATAGTTTTGAAAACATGAAAGTGCAATACTGTGTGTAATTGAGTCCTTGACAGCCTATAATAGAGATGAAGGTAGAATATACGGTAGTGTGCAGCACTAGGACTCAGCAGTAAGCGCATAAAAATACAATGACCACGAGAGAGGTCTGTCAGAAGGAGGCCTCTTCTCTGTGCAGTCGGCTTGAACTTTGGAAATGAGCAATGACAGGTCACCAACCACAGGGATATGGATAACTATCTCCGAAAACCGTTGGGAAGTATGCTGGGAAGTCTGAGAACCCGAGTCTTCTTGAGCCCGGTTTCTCACCTATCAACACCAACTGAAAAAAAAGCAGACAAGGATGACTCTGTGATTATAACCAAACAGGCAGAAGGCATTCAAAAGCTCAAACACATTCTCTCTGTCTGTTATTGGGTTTGACAGAGAGACTGACACATCTAACACATCCAGAATTACATTTACCAAAAAGATCCTGTAGTCAATCAAACTGTGAGAACGCCAATCAAGTTCACAGAATTATGTGTTGGCTGAAGTTCACAAACTAGCTGGAGCTGAATGCCAGAGTGAAGCTGGTTGAAAAGCTGCTCAGAAAATAGGTCAAGAGGGAACCTTGTTCCACCACAACAAGCAGGGTGTCCTAAAGGATCAAAACAGATCTCTGCACCGTGCTGATGGGAAAAAACAACCTTGTCAGCAAGACCAGCAAAACAGCATGAAGATCAACCTGTTTTTGAACAGTCAATTATGTCCTGCAAAACCTGCTTGTGTGGATTCATTTGTGTATTACTCTACCACAGTGAAGATTAGGGTCTCCCTCGTACATATAGTCTATCAAGAGCATCCCCCCCACACACACACACAGAAACCCACCCCTACTTTAGGTCAGGAGAATTCACTGAAACAGTTTATTTCGTAACATTTGTCATTTGATATATTTTGGCGATGTTTTTATTAAAATTGTGTTGACACTATTTTACAAAGCCTTAAAGTGTGAATGAACATTGCATAAAAAGTCTGCATTCATAACCAACACAAAATATGAATTATCAGTAGATATAGTACATCTGTGCTCTGATCCTTATGACTGTCTTCTCAAACACAAGGATGTACTTGGAGGCAAAGCTTTATCAGTCCCCTATTTTGATTACCCTCTTGGGATGAATTGGATTAAAAAATATTCCAAGGGCTTCCTACTGAGCAGTTCAATCTATTACAGGATTATGTCCCAAGCAATAGGTTTACTTTTCACCCTTATTATACCACTGTGTTGATCAAATTACAGCATTGAGACTGGACATACCTCTGTGGGAATGAAGGTTAGGCTTGAGAGAACACAAAATCCAATAACGTGAAGTCTCTTCAAATGGGATTTACTTGCCCTTTCCATTTCATATGCAAATAACATGAGGATATCTTATGACAGTGAAACGTGGCATGACCTACAAAAATGACCTAAGCTTATCTGAAGTTCCCTTACTGTTCAGTATCACAAAATTCTGGAAGGAACAAAGCGGTCATTTGCATCAATGATTACACTGATCTACAGAAAAAGACACAGTCTTCACAGAACCTTTAACTGTCCATTAAAGTGAAATGAAATAAATTGAAATTACTTGTCTTAATAATAAATCATAACCAAACACCATACATTACAAAAAAGGTTTTAAACCACAGGCAATATCCAATCTCGTAAATTCCAGTCAGCCAGCATGGACCTGTTTGGGCCAGTAAGTAAGACAAGGACACATTTTTACTATTTCAAAATTGGCTTTTTTACAGTTACACAGTATTTGTTGAAACAATTTTCACAATGCCAAGAGCTCCTCCCTGGGAAGAAAGTATAAAAATATATCCCAGTGGGATGTCTTTTGTCTAGATCCAGAGATTCTATTCTAATTGCATCCTTAGACAATGGCTTAACATACACAGATCAGTAGATAAGATTTAAAACTTTTTTATTTTTATTTCAGCGCTTCGACTCCACACATGTTTGATTTCCATCTCGAAAAAGAGGACCACAATGGAAATAAGTCTTGGACTTTATTGTGTTTTATCCTCGGTTGTTTTTATCCATGTGTATGTTTTGTATGTACACTGTGTTGTTTTCAACCCAATAAAACTAAACTAAACTAAAAATATGAATTTGGTGGTTCAAAAAAAATACTGCACAAATATATTTTCCATCCCCCGGGGATGTCGGGGCGTCAGTGGTCAAAATCATGGCTGTTGTAGACGGTAGAGATTATAGTTATTATTTTGTATTGTTGTTTTGCAGTCTTTTGATAGTAGATGTTGTTATGCCTCATCAAGTTCAAGTTCAAGTTCATCTATTTATATAGCCCTTTATCACAAAGCATGTCTCAAAGGACTTTACAGAAAATGAGTCAAACTAGATCTACCTAAGCAACAATCAAGAGTTACAAAATCATGATAACAAACAAACATAGTGACTCAGAACAAGGCACAAGACATACAGTACAAAAAAAAAGTTAGCAGTCTACCTATTCTACAAAGCCTAACCTACCCGGCACCACCAACCTTAGACCCTCAAAGCATTAAAGGAAAAACTTCCAAGAAACCTTGTCAGGGTAAAAAATTGAAGAAACCTTTGGGTGGGCCAAGTCAAAGAGGGATCCCCCACCGGGACGGCTGTGCGTGCAATAGTGTGCCGATAATAGAGGAGCAACAAGAAGTTTACGTGCAGCGTCCATTTTGGTGTTATTTCCAACCAAAACTACTTGAATGCACAACAAGTCGTATTTACAACTTCCGGATTCGTAAGTAGGAACTTCCGAGAATGACTTGAAGGCAGCATTTTTACAGGTAAGATAGAAATTCAATTATTTTATCAACTGGTCATGGCAATGATCTGGTGCAGTATGTCTATTACCCCCATACCATGTAATCTTCACCTCAGCGTTCATTTAAATGTATTTATATATCTGCATTTTTCTGCAACAGCACCTACTGTAATAGACCCATGGATGTACAATAAATCATGATGGGAAAATACAGCTCTGCCTCAAAGAGATTCATTAATCTCAGAAGACCGGCTTTAGGAGGCCGATTATTCATACACCAGGGAGTCTGCAGTTAGTAGAGGCTATGTATGCATAAGGTGAAGGGTCGTGTTCTCTCTCTCTGCTGGCTTGTGACAGCGTGCTTATTCTAATTGGCCTTTTGAAGCCTTGTTTCTGGCCCTCAGATTAATCAGTGCAGTGAGCTCATGCATGCATTCAGATACCCCTGACTTATTTTTGACAAGTGAACAAATTCATTGGCTTGCCAAGGATGTGTAACTGTAGCAGATAGAGCCACAGAGCTCCTGCTATGGTAACATTCAATTTGACAGGAAGAAGTGGGCTCATCCTCACAGAAATACATCAATATTAAATCACAGTGTAATCAAATATTGATAGCGAATGTAAAATAAGAACATAAACTCAATAGGAATTGGATTTCAGTTAAAATAATTGTTTCTTTTCAAATATCCAAGGACCAAATGTATGAAATGTAATATGGACTAATGGTTCCCTGCTGCAATTGATACATTCAAAGTCCTATTATAATGTTCTTCGAAAACATTTCAGGAATTGAGAGAAGCTTTGCTCTCAGGGTTTTGAAACAACAGTGGAAAACAATGTGTGTTGTCAAGCATAAAGTACAATACATTTGAAATGATTCAACTTCCTTGGAAACCAAACAAACATGTAATGTGTAAAGAGATAGTACATTGATAATTGTCTAGATTAAAACAGGGGTCCCCAACCCACATAAGGAATCTGAGGTTTTTCATGTGCAGACACAGTATTAACAGCACTATTTCATTTGTACGCCCATGTTTGTTGATCTTTACTTATGGGTGTGTGTGCTAAAGCAAACACGACTGTACCACACTTTTATCACATGGAAATATGTCATAAATATGTAAAGAGATGTTTGATGTCATATCATAAACATGTAACTTTATGTGTCAGTAAAAATTTATTTCCTAAGTCCCTGCACAGGAGGAGTGGGTGATATAATAATACCATTTCAACTTTCTCAGGAATGTGCTTCCCAGGTACATATTCTCATTCCAAGTCCACTAGGGATCTGCGTTTCACCTATTAGCATAGCCTATATAGGATATCCTGGCCTACAGCGGGCAATATGGTAATCTACCCATGACTCATTCTAAAAGAGATTAGCGCAAATCCCAAACGGAGGCAGGAGGAAACTCCTCATAATACCTATCCATCACCATTACTTATTGCAGGCTCAGACCTGGAGGGCAGGTCTCTTCGTTTCCTTGAAAACCTAACCCCAAAATAAAATGATCTATTTAACTACTTCAATCTTAAAGTTAGAGGTCATATTTATAGCCTATACTTGTGCATTTTTGATAAGTATTGTAAATATCAATTGAGGATATGAATACAATTGAAGACGGTGAGTGACTAACATATTACCATACGTATTATAAACCTAAGGGCAAATATAGTTGCAGAGGCAGTGTGAGTTGTGTGTTTTGTGTGCCCACACCACAACAGTTGGTAAAATTAATACTCATACCATGCATCAAGTGTCACATTATTTTTTGTCATTCAGTGAGCACTGGTTTTTGATTCGTCAAACCAAATCATGTCTTCCCCTTTCTGTGTGACCAGCAGCCAGCATGGGGACTGATGGGAATATTATTATGGGAATTATTCCTGTAATAGTAAATTGTAGACCTTATTATAGCTCTTCAAAGAATGTAGCTGGCAGGGTGGAGTACTGTCACCTCACAGCAAGGAGGTCGTGGGTTCGAATCTCCGCCCCGGTCCTTTCTGTGTGGAGTTTGCATGTTCTCCCCGTGTTTGTGTGGGTTTCCTCCCACAGTCCAAAGACATGCAGGTCAGGTGAACTGAAGACTCCAAATTGCCCGTGTGCAGTATTGGCGTATATGTAGTATATAATGTAGTATGGTATATAGTGATGTATGTATATGATGGTATGTAAAGAATAGTTCAATGTTGTAGGTGAGACTGGGGCTGGTTGTCTACAGGGGTTGGCTGTCGAAGTGCCACACTAGAGGGAGCTGTGTAATACTGTTCATACCAAAAATGCACTCTCTTGTTCTGAGCATACCCATCCGGTCATTTCTCTGATAAGCCACAAAACCTTGAGGTGAGAGTAATTTTTTTTTTTTATAGGTTAGAATAAATGTTTAACTTGTTTGTGTTTTCTTAATTAAAGTCTGTATGATGTGTATATCCATAAACATATAGTTCAGTTGAAAAGGGGAGATGATTAGCTTTAATTTAAGCGTATAAAG
>OMLI01092856.1:0-11740 GCA_900302605.1 Rondeletia loricata
AAGAAATTAAAGGAACGAATGTATCGTGAAATGCACATTATGCCCTGGGCAAAAAGTGCCTATCCACGTCGGTGTCAAGTAATTCAAACTGTTGAGGGGCAATAAATATCAAAAGTTCCAAATCATCTATTGTGTTATTTGAATCGATCCACTATATAAACATAGTAATTATATCTACATACATGGCATTTGATTGGAGGCTAGTCTCACTTTGTCCCACAGCAACATTAAAATCGTTTAGATTTGTGTACATGTTTATGTTAATAATGTATTGTATTAAGTGTCCATTTCATTATAATATTCAGATTTATCATAAATAATTGAACATGCACATGTATTTTATGTTCCGTTAAAGAGGGGTGGAGGTGGGGTCACATTTGAGCATTAAAAAATTTACTTGAAAGTAACGCAATAGTTACTTTCTGAAGTAACTAGTTACTTTTATAATTTGTAACTGAATAACTAATTTAGTTACTTTTTGGAAGAAGTAACTAGTAACTGTAACTAATTACTTTTTAAAGTAACTTGCCCAACACTGCATACTACCTACAACATAGTATTCAGTATGCTACCTACAAAATGCCATGCAGTAACGTACCTACCTGCATAATCCTTACAAATACTAATAGTATGAAGTCAGAATATATAAAAACTATCAACACTTAAATCTCATTACATAACACAACAACATCTGTAGTTAAGTATGGCGTATTCCACAAAATATTTCTGGTGTCTTACTAACAAAAAACATCCAAATCTTCTAAGCTGCTGCAGTGAACACAAGTGAAATAGTAATCAGTACAAGCTTTCCAACACAGCATATCATCTAGTCTTTGGACCTCATTTGTTTGCATCAAGGCTGTTGTGCCAGGGAGCAGTGCTCCTTCAGCAGTATTGCTTTGTTGAAAAGCAGTCAGGGGACAGGTGACTGCTTTAGTAATCTATAGACTCGTACCCTCTCCGACACTGTAATTCTCTGAGCTGTGCCAACCGGTGTAATAGAGGTAGAGTGATCTTAGACTGTGAGTTGTAGTAACGCCACTGAGATCAATGCAGGCTCAACGCTGTCTGCATATAGATTCACCCCTGGTATTGTCGTTTGAATTTTAAGAAGCTACTAAGTTGCTGGGGATAATTAGAAAACAGCCTAAAGAAAGGCTGGCTGGGAATAATGGCTCATATGAATGGAGACGTTCATTTCACTTGCTAAACATGATTGAATTGTCTCATCACAGTCACACGTACAATAAGACTCCCTCTCTCTGCTGAAATGTCACCCAGCCAGCCTCTACCGACAAATGATATTCAGCCATGAACAAAGCCAAATGTCATGGTCCAAAAAGTGATTGGTTTGCACTGACATAGATCTCTCCCAAATGAGACTGTTGGACTTTTTATCTCTGTAATATATACATTTTTGGCTGTGTCAGACTTGGGTCAAGTGGAATTCGCAAATTATTTTTTATTTTATTCTCTTGTAGTCCACATAGGTACCAGATGAGTAGGTTTGCAATATAGGGCAAAACAGTGAGTGTCAATACGTTCAGACAATGACTAGAAATAAAGTATATCAAAGTCAATTTAGTATACTGTCGTGTGACTGACAACTTACCTGACACTATCTGAATTGTGTTGATGTGGTAAACCCGACACATCTGGTACTCCACGCAGGTTAAATCAAATGCTAAGAATTTCAAATACTATTTTCAAATACTATCTAAAGTACTAAAGTACCTAAATCACTTGTGATTTTGCATCACAAGCCTCAGTGTGGACATTCTCCTTTTTCTAACAGTATGCAGGTTGCTCTCCTGTTTTTGATATATTTTGATATATTTTGGAGAACACAGAGTTTCAAATACGTTTTGACCCAGGTCTGTGTGTGTGTTACAGTTACATGTGTGTGTATGTGTACATGTATGAACTCTTGAGTCTCGCCTTTCTGATCTCCCTATATTGTTTCTCCCCAGCATTCTGAGTAATGAACACGGTCCAGAGGCCTACGAGCTGCACGTCTCGGTAAAGGACTACTGCTTTGCCCGTGAGGACCGCGTCATCGGCATGACGGTCATCCAGCTCCGAGAGCTGGCGGAAAAGGGCAGCTGCTCCGCCTGCTACCCCCTGGTTAAGAGCATCTCCATGGACGAAACGGGCCTCACCATCATGAGGATACTTTCTCAAAGGACCAACGATGAGGTGGCCAAAGAGTTTGTGCGTCTCAAAACAGACACACGCTCGACGGAGGAAGTGTCGTAATGGGGAGAAAAATGCAGTATTGAAACAGTTGTGTTGTCTTAACTAGAGTGAGAGAGAGAGAGAGAAAGAGAGCGAGATAAAGAGCGAGAGCAGTAGTAGGAGTTGGCCTGTCCAGATTGGTTGCAAACAGTAGGAGAATAGGATTGTCCAAAGAGAACAAGAGGAGGCCCAACTGGCCGAGAGACAGCGAGAGAGAGAGAGAGTTGTGTGTGTTTGTTTGTTTTTGTGCATGTGCGTAAAACATCTGTTGGAATGTTCATTTTAAACTACAGTATGTACAAGTGTTTACTTACCGTATGCTTACTATTAAGTACTATATTCTACGAGTTATGTTAACGAGACATGAAATACCTTTTGTACAACATTTAGTCTTTTTGAACAGAGATTTGTTCCAATAAAGTGCCAAACCAGAGGGAAAAAAAGAACAAAACAAATATATGAATTATGGTGAACTTAGTATGTTTGAAATTTGCTCGATTATTTTGTCCGGTGTAAGTCATTCTCTGACCGTGTGGCGTTTTGATCGTTGAAAAGTCTTTCATTTTGCACCCTCGTTTTGCTTCACGTTCTTCCTCACAGCACTGTTGTGCATGTCCCTTTTCTCGACCATGTCTCTCCCATAATTCCACAGTGACCGCAGGGCAGGGTCCTATCCCCTTGCCTCCAAACTATTTGTATTTTAAGTCGACCTGAAAATAGAACATTTTTTTTAAACGGCGATGACTGCTATGTAAACCTTCATAGGTGTTTGTAATTTTATAACCATGACAACAATGAAGACAGCCTCCAGTGCTAACAGTCTTAGCAGAAAGAATGGAAAGTTTTTCTTTTTTGTTCTTTTGCTTTTTTTCCCTTTCTTTTTGGCGATCGGCTTCCAGCCTTTCTGAATGACCACTGTGAACATGAGCTTTGGAAGGCAAGCTTACATAACATTGCTGACAGTTTGATATTGTTGTTTCATATTTTACGATAACTTTGTTCCTGAGAAACTGCCAAAGTTATATAAAATATTTGTACAAAAGCAATCCATTACATGTATGTAGATATATATGTACATGTGATCTATTACTTTTTCAATGCTAAATATTTTATTGTTGATAGGGTGGTACTAAGATTTGTTTTTTGTTTTTCTCGTGAAGCTGTTAACCAATATGAAAGTTGCACATGTTACTTTACACATTAGTTATATCAGCTTCTGTCATTTGATTTATTTTTCTTCATAAAGGAAAGAGTAACATTTGGTAAATATGCAACATTCCTATGTATTGCACTGATGGCGAATTGTATGTCATGTAAATATATTTAGTGAGATATTGTACAAAAGTCTCCTTTTCTTCAATGTGGATAAAGTATGTGCAAATGTGTTAAAACATCTGGGTCATGTTGAACAATTTTCCAGTAAGCTCTCCTTTAACAATACCCACATCATAATTTGTGAGTGTATTTACAAGGTTCAGTTTCAGTGAATTAGTGATCACTACAACAATGTGATTGTCAACTAACATTCCAAAGGCAAATGTATAAACCCTGGTTTCTTGAATTATGGGTCGGGATCCAAAATGGGTCAGGGGGCCTACTTCTATTATTACTTGGTACTCGCCAGAAAAAGTTGGAAAGATAATTCTGGGTTGACCCTCTCCTTTACATTATCCCTGGTGGTGTCTGCACACAGTCAGCACAGTTGGAGATATCAGGGCTCCTTTTCCTACCTTCAGAAGAAGACATTTACTGCCATTCATTCTTGTACAGTATTAAAAACAACTTCCACAGTCTTGGAAATTGCCTGAGCTAGATAATCCATCATGGTAAATATGAAGCTTTATTTTGGTTTTGTCAAAGTTTCTGTTTTATCGTTATTTCACTGTGCCCGTGTTGAGTGTTTTCATATCAGTGTGTGTATTACGTTACGCTCTGCTTACTGTCAGTTGCCTGACAACCACAGGAAGAAATGGAAGTCTCCGCCAGGAAATAATCCCTCAAAAACACATTACAAACTTTATTGTCACATCCATGTCTTATTAATTTGTTAGCCGGGACAGCAGTTAATTTCAAGCTAGGTTTGACAAAGTGAAGTTTGTGTCTTATAAACAATGAAAAACAAGTAAATGTAAAAAAAATCTAATTACATACGCCAGCCATGCATTTCAAAATGATTGGGGGAAATGCAAACTAGATGTAGACAGAAGTAAATGACACCAGTATATTCCTTTAAGAACCCCTAATTTTAACCAAAATAGCCATAGCCTGTTATTCAGATTTGACTTAAAGGCCGGGAGTAATTCATCCAAAGCTGCTTATTCTAGCCATAGGCTCTGCCTTGGTCAAAAGCCCACATATCTCATCACCTGAGCCAGGGCATAATCAGGCCAGACAAAGTAAGTCCATTTGTCAATGTCATCCTATTGTCTTTTCTGTACAGCAGTATTCCTGTTGGGGAGGAGAGAGGGATAGAAAGAAAATGAGTGGTATCAAGAGAGAGACAGAAAAAGCAGCGATAGAGGACAGAACGTGGAATAGAGAGATGGAGACATGGAGAAAAGACTGAGTTAAAGAGATATAGACAGCGAGGAACTAGAGGAGAGAAAGGAAGGGAGATATATTTAGTCCTGATCCATAGTGCCTTTGGAGATCAATGCATCTCCTTCACACAAAAATGATGCCAGCGCTTACACTCAATTGAAACTAACGCATTTCCCCACAGGGCTTTAATGACAATGAATTTGTGTGGCTTAGTGACATTTTTTATTTGTTTTTTCACCAACTTTGCTTGTGTCAGCACCAGACACAGCAGCAAGGATGCACAATCGTAATCCTGCAGATTGTGTGAGACAGTATACTGTTGCCTACATACTGTACTGTACACTAAACTACAACCAAATGGAGAAAAGCTTACACTACTACAATGTGCCTTACCCATAGTTGAGTTTTAACATCCCTTTATTTACTAAATAAGGGAAGTGTACACAGTTATGGCCAAGCAATACATTTAACACAACCCAATCACACACACCAAAAAATTTCAACCTCCTGTCTGCTCAGCCTAGCACACCTGCAAAATGCCCCCCCCCGACAAAACATAAGGCTCTTAAAAACCTCTAGGGGCCTACTACACCCACACAGTGGCCTAACTCTATCATTTGTTTCCTACTCAAATATGTTGACAGCTGACCTAATAGAAAATTTATTCAATGAGATATTTTGGCCTTTTTCTTTTATAATTGTGTCCAAATATAAGATCTGACAGAGAAAACTTCCCCTAGAGCAGTGGTTCTCATCCCTGGTCCTCGAGTACCACAGCCCTGCTGGTTTTCTATCCTACCAGCTAGTTAATTACATTCACCTGGTGTAGTCAGGGGCTGAACGAGACCTGAGACACCAGGTGAATGTGATCAACTACCAGGTAAAATTGAAAACCAGCAGGGCTGTGGTACTCGAGGACCAGGGTTGAGAACCACTGCCCTAGAGAACTAAACAAATACCCAAACAAAGCCTTACCCTTTGACATTAGGGTTCAGGACAGATATAAAAGTGTTCATAGCTATTACACCATGTAAAATTCTCCATTGCAAGTCCCCTGCCCACTTAATCAGTGGCAGTCTGTAGAGTGACCCCCAAGCTGGTGTGCAGGTCTGCCCCCAGTTTTGCTCTCCATGGGGTATCGTCTCTTTCCTTCAACCTGTCCTTGTTCAGGACTTTAACAAAGACTCTGTAAAATATTTCCCCCTTAGCTGAGTCCAGTCCCATATGTTCCAGCCCCCCCAAAGAAAGCTGTGGTCCACTGTAGTCTGTAACTGGGATGTCTGAGGCAATCCCCAATCTAGGGAAAGCATCCCTTGAGTCCAGGTGCTACTGGCCACGCAGCAAAAGCCAGTCCTTCTCCATCAAGGCCCCACTGTACTTCTCTAACAGCTGTACGATGAATCTAAGTGACCTCACCCCCAGTGCATCCACCACAGGCCCTGGGTTCTGTAAAGCAGGTCCTGCCAGCTGCAGCGGTCGCCCCCAGTGTGCTGATGTTTGCGTTGGTGCAAGGTCCAGTCATGCACCATTGGATAAAGAATTCCTTTTGGAGCCAGTACAGTGCGGCCAAGGATGCCAGTCTCTGTGTCTTAATGAGACTCCATACTCTCACAAGAACCCTGTAGAATGGTGGCAGATAATTAACAGACACTCTGCAACTATCAGTCAGAAAGAAATTCTGCTCTAACCCTAAACCTCCCACTATGAGGCAAGTCACAGCCTTCCAGTTTCCCTCTCCTGTGCCACAGAGAAACTTCTGCACAAACTAGAGATGGAAGGCAGCTGCCCTACTGGCTAGATATACTAGACTGCCCACTTTCCTCCTTAGGCAGAAAAATAACACTTTGCGGCATCCAGTGGTACCTACCCCAGGAGAAATCAACTAATATTGCTTGGACCTTAGCTAGAAGTCCTGATGGTGGGTCTAACACTGCTTGCCGGTGTCACAGTACTGAAGCTATCAAATTATTAGCAATGAGTGTGCACCCCCTATAAGACATACAAGGCACCAACCACTGCCATCTTTTTAAACCCCCCTAGACCATCTCTAACAAACCCTCATAATTTATATTTGCATGAAAACTTAATCCCACAAAAAAACACCAAATTACTTGAAACCTCCTGCAGGCCAGCTCAGGCCTCCTAGATTTGAAGGCACTCCCCCATCCCAATTCCTTATTTGGAGAGCACAGGTCTTATCCCAATTAACTTTAGCTGAAGAAATAACCCCATAGAGCCTCACAATTTCACAAGGTTTATCCACATCTGCCTGGCTGTTTACCATAAAGAGAACATTATCAGCATAAGCCGAAAGATGTATGGGAGGAGGAAGTGTTATCCCTTGCAGGTTTGCCCTTACACAGCTCAAAAGGGGTTCAATGGCCAGACTAAAGCATTCCAGACAGGAAGCATCCCTGCATTATCCCCCTGCACACCTTGAAAGGAGCACATAGGCGGCAGTGGGAGTGGCAGTGGCAGTGGCAGTGGCTTAGGATGTAGAGTCCTCACCCAGCAACCGGAAGGTTGGTGGTTCGAGTCCAGCTCCTCCTGGGGAAGAATCTGTCGTAGTGTCCTTGAGCAAGACACCTAACTCGAATTGCTCTCGTTGAGCAGGTTGGCGCCTTGCATGGCTGTCTCCGCCAACGTGTGTGTGAATGGGTGAGGCAACATTGTAAAGCGCTTTGGATAGCTTAATAGCCAATAAAAGTGCTATATAAATGCAGTCCATTTACCATCCATTTACCCCATGAAACGGCATCTTTACTTCCTTGATTTTATGTATTTCCTGTTGAAACAGTAAATTGGGGCTCATTCAAAAGGGATCATTCAAAAGTGCAAACCAATGGAATATCAGTCAGGGACAGAAAAGCAGTTTTATTTGATGGGAGGGGCGGAGGGGCCGGATTGTTCAAAAATCAGTGATGATTTTATTGGATGGAATTTTTATTTACGCCAGCTGGTGCAGCATGAGGTCACCATTAAAGATACTCTGTTTTCAGGAAGTAAAAGTAATGGGAGTTTATTTCTTTAAAGAACTTTAAAGGACTTTAAAGAAATTCACAAGGCTGGACAACACTTGAATGAGTGACAGGACAACAGTATATGGGTAGGGTAGCAGGGATTTTAATGGTTTAAGTTTAGAAAAGGGGGACAGAGTACAGGGTACCTTGAGTGCCCCTATTGGTGAGTTGGCTGGTAGATGGGGGTGGGGCCAGTCACTTGGCTCAAAGGGATTCGATATAGAGGTGATAAAGCTGGGTTTCGTTGTCAGACCTATGGAAGTGTATCCCTCTCTCTTCAAATGCTGCATCACAACCCTGATTGACTGTAATCAACTGTGCAAACAAGTATACCAGTCATGGTCTGTCCCTCTCCTTACAATCTGAGCAGCGGTAAGGGAACAAACCCAATGCTATGCCCATCAGTGTTTAACACGTGTCTCCAGCATAACAACCTAGTGATTAGTCTTACAAATGAACCAGCATCTAATACCATCACCATAGTCTGAATCAAGCACGCACCTGGAAAAAGACCCAGACACATCCAACAAATAATATCTGATGAATGGACAGGGCATCGACCAAGACGCCTCTGTACAAATCTCCTACACACTTATTCCACTGAATAAGGCTGTTGACGCTACCAGACTTTGTGGAGAATGTGCCCGTATAGCCACAGGAGGGTCTCTGCCCGCTGTAGTGGATGCAGCCTGCCATCCAGGTGCTGGAAAAAGTGAGAGAATAGACCCAATTGAACAATTATATGGATCGATATTCCTTTCTTCACACCACCTTTGGAAACCCAACCATTTAGCTTTATAGCATGTGCCCTGGATAGTTTGCACGTTTGTAAAACCTTGAGAAATTGGCCCAGAATGACTGTCAGCATCTCCTTTCTCACTCTCATCAGAAAAGGAAGGAAGAGACAGGGGTGGGGGTGGACTTAGCACGTCCACCCCTAAGGGAGGACGGCCCTGGGGCATCAGCGAGAACCACTGCGGACAGTGTGTGTTCTGCCTCATGGCAAAAAGATCCACCTCCACTCTCCCTAACACAGTCTAAATCTGACTCACTATGTCGGTTATCTGCACTCATCTGACAGGGGACCGTCCTTCAACATGAGGTCGGCTCCCGTGTTCTCCAGGCCTGGAATGTGTAGAGCCAAAGGTTCTCTGCTGCCTTCAACAGGTGCAGACCCTACTCCACCCTGTCTGTTTATGAAGGCCACTGTGGTCCTGTTGTCTGTCCTTACTAACACATTGTTCTCACTTATCAGTGGGGCTAAATGTTGTAGGACTCACAGGACAGCTGTCAGCTCCAATAGGTTGATGTGGCGGTTTTCCCCTGGAGGCCACACACAACCTACTGATCTCATGAGGCAAGACCCCCCCACTCTGTGTGGGAGGCATCCATTAACACCAATACATAGGAGGCTGTTCTCCCCAATGGTCTCCCCTCCGCCAGTGTCTGGGGGTCTCCCCAATAGGCTAGGTCTGCTTCAACTATTGGGGGAATGGTCACCAGGTGCCGTTTGTGCTGTCTTGGGTCCAGACGCAACCTGATAAACAGTGAAAACTGTTACTGCCCCTGCCTGGCTGCACCCGCTGGATCATCTCCCTGTTAGCCATGTCTGGATTCCGACAGACAAGCTCAGAGCGTGGCAGAGTTGAGCTGCACTCCCAGATATAGAGCCTATTGGCTCAGCTGGGGTGCGCTCTTCTTCCAATTGATTGCAAAACCTAACTTGGTTAGGTGCTATACCAATTGGACTGTGTGCAACATGGCCCACTCTTTGGACCAGTCCATGATAATCAGGTCGTCTAAATAAGATCCGGATTTCCTGCCGGCATAGCAGTTCGAGAGCTATGTCCACACACTTTGAGAAAGTGCATGGGGCAACAGAATAGCCAAACGGAATCCCCTCTTGAAAGGCGAAACTTAGGAACTTCCTGTGCCTCGGTACCACTGGGTCATGAAAGTAAGCATCTTTCAGGTCTATCGTGGTGAACCAGTCGCCCAGCTGAACCAATCCCAATAGCTTCTTTAGTGTAAGCATATGGAATGGCCTCTGAGTAATGCATACATTGATTTCCAGCATAGGTCTCATATCTCATATCTCTTGGGCACATAGGCATAGGAAATAACTGGAATATAGACCTCTGTCTCTGTCCTTTCTGTAAACGTTCCTGAATTTCCTGTGAAAGAGCGGTTATACTCTCTTGCAAGGTCATGAATGACTCTCAGTCTTACTCTGTTGAATGGAGATGGAACACAACAAAACTGGAGTGCATAGCCCATTTGAAGCATCCTGTCCATCCATTCTGTCAGAATGCATCTGCTCTGCCACTCCTGATATAATTCTGTCAGAGGGTGAGCGCTCAGCTATGGAGCAGAGGCCAGAACGTTTTCGTACATGACTTGGGACCTCTCCAACGCCGATCAGCCCAGCGAGGGCAGATAAGCCCGTGGGGTGGCCAAGATCGAAAGGACCGGTAATGCACAGACCAATCGTGGTTTCTGTGTGGGAAACCGGCGTCTTGCCTCCGCTCCATGCAGCCAACAACATCTGCATGTCGCTTTGAGTGAGTAGCAGCTCAGCAGAGCAGGCAGGCTGGAAAGAGAGCGAGTGTAAATATTGCCTTAATTCCTAGAAAGTACACAATTAAACTTTATCTAAACCTTCAGTACCTTGATGTGTAATAGAGAAGGTGTAAAAAAAAATAGCTTACTTCTCTAGGAATCATGCCATTAAACTAAACCTGAGACAACTACAATGTAGTTACTTGAACTGATGAGTAATTCAGCTTGTTTTCTAAGTATTTACTTACTTAGTAACAGCTGCAATTACTTTGTGACTTATAATTCTTAAGATGTATTTACCTGGTAAATACCTAGTACTTAGAGTTACTATAAAAGGAAGGGTTAGCCCTATTATAATTACATTAGGCAAAGATGGAACTTTATTTTCTCTATTTGTTTTTCTCTGAGAGTGTAATTGTCCAGCCAGGTCCACATACCCCTGACCATCCATGAGTGTCACTCTGACAAGTCACATAAGCTCCTTTCACACATGCAGCCTGTTCCGTTAATGTAACGGCACAGGGGTCATGTGTGAATGGAACCGGTGTCGAAATGCCATGAAATCAGTTCCGGTAATTTCCCTGCTCAAGACGTAACGTTACTGGTAAAGTTCTGTATCGACCGTATGTGTGAACAATGCCATAACATTAATGGCACAAGCACACACGACGTTAGGATGCTCTGACGTAGGATGCTCGAGTTTATTCCGCGCCGGCTGTGCCGTGTAAAGACTCCACGTAGGAGGGAAATACAAACCACTATACAACGAGCTGTAGCTTTTTTGACGAATTATTGTAAAAATGTTGAATTGGACAGACCAAGCGTCTTCACCTGCCTTGTTTTCAAACTGCAGTGACTCCGGCGCAAAGGTTCAACGTAATTTCCGGTAAATGTCAACAGCGGAATTTACCGGTATTAACAGTTTTGTGTGAATGGTAGCGTTACGTTAAAAAGGCAGTAAGGCATGTCTTGTGTGAACAACAGAAACTGCTACCTTTACCAGAAAAATGAATCCGGCAATGTTATGTGATTCATGTGTGAAAGGGGTATACAGTGTTCCTGGTCTCCACCCCACCTCATCTCCCCATCTCCCCACGGCTCTCCCCTCACCTCTCCACTACTGGTGCCTAGCGCTTCTCCTTTTCTCCTCTTACTGCATTAATAAATCTTCAGGACCATGTGCCTGGGGAGGTGTGTGTGTTTGTGTGTACCACGGATAACATTGTGTGACCTGTGTGGGTGTGCGAGTGTGCATTGTATGTGTATTTGAGCATGTGTGTCCATGTACTGTATACATATGCTCAAATGTGTGTGTGTGTGTGTGTGTGTGTGTGTGTGTGTGTGTGTGTGTGTGTGTGTGTGTGTGTGCGCGTGTGTGCGTTAGT
>OMLI01092862.1:0-15752 GCA_900302605.1 Rondeletia loricata
AGTTGCTGAACCAAGCTCATTGGTCCAGGTGTCTCATCAACATAGTTTCTGTACTTGAGGAAGTGCCTATGCCTTGATCAAAATGTTAAATGCAAACAAAGATACATAAATGACCATGTTGTGCTTTCGACCTATTTCCTTCTATTTAGATGATCAGCAGCAAGGGTGGAAGTAACGAATTACATTTACTCATGTTACTGTAATTGAGTAGCTTTTTTGTGTATTCTTTAAAGTCAGTAATTTTACTTTGACTTAAGTAATTTTTTTATTGAAGTACTGTACTTCACTACATTTTAAATCACATCCATTACAGAGTACACATTTTATGTGCTCTCCATAAGCAACAGAAACTGGACTGACTGTGGAGCCGTTCACAGTGAACAGAAAAGAACAATGAAAAGAAGAGAAGAGTAATCTGGCTTTACTTTGTTTGTGCACTTTATTTTGTAATTTCCAAATTTTCCAATTAAAATAATTGAGTTTGAACTCTGTCCTCTCATCCTTTTAGAATTGCATGGGAAAGATCACATCTAACAACGTTCTCTTTTCTGAAAAGTAACTCAGTAACTTTTACTCTGAGTACATTTTAAATGTAAATTACTTCTACTTAAGTAAAATATCAGCAAAGTAACAGTACTTCTACCTGAGTAGGATGTTTTAGTACGCTTTCCACCACTGATCAGTAGACACTTAGCCCATGGAAGCACACTTTTATTACTCATTACTCTTATTTGTTTTAGTAGTCACCCACATGGAGATCCCAATACCCTGTGTCTATTCTGCAGCTGTTATTGTGGGTGGAGCGATAGTGTGGCAGCAGTGTATAGTGCTACATCTGTCCACAAATGTTGTTTTCTTGGTTTTATGTTGAAGTGACTCAACTGACTCAACTGTTACTTTGAATTGGCAGTGAACTAGTTCTGCAGCTCAAACTCCACAACAAATATTCAGAAAAGCCTACGGTAATTTTCTTTCTTCAGCCATCCAAGGTGAAAGAAACGATGCGGAAACTAGTTATTTGAGTCCTGTGTTACAATACGCCTGTTCACTTCCCTGTAACGCCTTGATAGTGCCTGCCTGGCTGCTTGCTTTCTTGTATTTATCCTCTCTCTCTCTCTCTCTCTCTCTCTCTCTCTCTCTCTCTCTCTCTCTCTCTCTCTCCCACCACACCTCCCACCCAATCTCATTACCTGTAATGTCCAACAGGCCTAAACAGAATCAATCCCGACACTCAGACCTCTCCCATTTCAAACTCGACCACAGCAGGACTGGGGCACCAAATAACACAATCAGCCCGGTCCCCACGGAGACATTTATGACCCACGTGTCCGGAATGACAGCTTGCTGTTCGTGCGCCAATCATAATGATCAATCAGCCCTTCATCCCCTCCCCAACACCACAACACTCACACCCTTAAAGTGCAATCATCCATCAGACCTCAGGCCTCATATCAGAAATCGTTGGGTCGATCTAAGCCGGGTGGATGTATGAGGTTTCCGATGGAGCTCGGACGACGACGAGCTGAACATAATCGAGTGCCTTGTTTTCATAAATGCAACAGCTGAGACCCAGACAGGAGAAGGGCGAGGAGGAGGAGGAGGAGGGAGGTAAAGAGCAGGGGATGGGTGAGGTAGAGGAGGACAGGAGGAAGTGGGGTGGGGGTGCGGGGTGGAGGGGATGATAGTCCTGGATCTTTAAGGATCAACCGTCCTCCAGATGTGTTAAGAAATGTGAAAAAGTTTTCCCTCCCAGCTTACTTCCACTTCATGTCTCCTGCCTTGCTTCCTCTCAGAGGAAGAAATGGCAGCACATAGATCTTATTCTGAGAAATTATTCTGATTTTGTTTTCATTCTGTTGTGTTCTTCCTCTGAATGCTGTCTCCTTGCTCCTGTGAAAAAATGGTACAAAAGAGGAATGAGGAGAAACTCGTTGTCTATTGAGTCGTGGTCAGATCCACTGATTCCAGACAATTAAAGAACTTTGCCCCCAAACACAGACTGCCCTGTTACCTGCTTGATGAAATTACACTTTCATTCAATAATATTAAATGATGTTCTCATGCATTCTAAGGTCTGCACGAGAAACATTGGGTTTCAGAGGTTCTTGGCATAAAAACACCCTCATTTAACAATATAATGTTCTCATTTTAAGAACTGTAAAAGTATATTTTCATGTGCAGATGACAATGAAAATATATACAGACAGGTGACAAGTTAAAGGAAAAACCAACATAAAGTGTCTTAGTAAGGTGTTGGGCCACGAGCCGCCAGAACAGCTTCAATGTACCGTGTCAAAGATTCTCGAAGTCTCTGGAACTCTACTGGAGGGATGGAACACCATTCTTCCAAAAGATATTCCCTCATTTGGTGTTTTGATGATGGTGGTGGAGAGCTTTGTCTGACACGTCGGTCCAAAATCTCCCATAGGTGTTCAACTGGGTTGAGATCTGGTGACTGTGAAGGCCATAGCATATGATTCACATCATTTTCATACTCATCAAACCGTTCAGTGACCCCTCGTGCCCTGTGGATGGGGGCATTGTCATCCTTAAGAGACCGCTCCCATCAGGATAGAAATGTTTCATCATAGTACAAAGGTGATCACTCAGAATAACTTTGTAATGAGGGGACAAGTGGACCCAAACCATGCCAAGAAAATGCCCCCCACAGCATAACAGAGCCACCTGTTCTCACTGTAGGGGTCAAGCATTCAGGCCTATACCGTTTTCTTGGGGTACGCCGCACATGCACTCGCCCACTTGTGGAGAATATGGTGAAGGATGACTCATCTGACCAGATCACTTTTTTCCACATCTCCGTAGACCTCTGTATGATTTTTGCACCACTGAACTCTCAAACGTGCATTGGTCTTTGTAATGAGGGGTTTCTGCACTGCAGCCCTACTATAATATCCCTCTCTATGTAGTTGTCGACGGACTGTTCCTGCTGACAGTCTGATCACGTCCTGCACTGACATTCTCAGTCACCTGAGGAAGAATTGCTCTTCTGTTTTTCCTTACATATCGCACTAATGCACGAGCATCACGGTCATCGAATGTGCGCTTTCCACCACAATTTCCGACCGTATTTACTGATGTCTTTCCCATAGATCTAAATGCAGATTTCACTTTAGTCACTGTTCCTATTGAAACACGAGCCATTTGAGGAAATGCAGGAAATGTTTGCAAGGTTAATGATAAAAAGCCACCTTGGAAGTGTTTTCCCCAAACACAGGGAGCATAGCTGGTAATTTGCATCAAGTTACATACCAAGGATGAGAGTGGTTTGAATGAGCCCTTGTTAACACACATCTCATATTAGTAATCCTTATAACAGCACAATTGGAGTTAATGTGTAATTAACTTCCCCTTAAGTTAAAAAAAAAAAGTTTTCCCTAGAATTATGTGTGAAGATGTGATACATTGCCAGATCAACCAAACTCAAGAATGGTGACATTCTGTTTTAAGTGTTTCAACACAATGTTTGCATTAGAGATAGAGAGAGAAAGTCAGAAACGAGATCAATAGACATACACTAAGAATAAATATACATTATTGCCATTGGAAATCTTTCCATCACTGTCTCAAACAATTCAGTCCAATGCCACCCAATGGCTTCCAGACGATGAGAGACAGAATATCTATACGCACCAACATGTAATCGATGAAAGCAGAGACAGGCCCAATGAAAGTGAGCTGTGATATTGGTAGACTTAACTTGCCTATTAAGATCCACAACATATATCAGACATTTCATTTAAAAGCCATTGATGTCCACTCTCAAAAGGCCCTGAGAGCTGGAATCAATGCCAGATCAATAATTCATTAATACCACTTGCACCATGCATCTCCTAAAATAAGAATTGTTGGCTAAGAAAGCGCACCATTTTTATTCTGAGAAGCACTACGCTGGATCATAAACCTGAATATGATAGACGGAAACGCACTCATAATACTTTGTTGAGGTAGTCTACAAACTGCATGTTCAGTGTGTCACCTCAAGAGGGAGACATTTATCCAATTAGCTAGGCGAGGGCAGATTGTCCTTTTTTGGTAGAAATGTGTATCTAAGGCAGTGGCTTTCAATCCTGGTGGTTAGGATCCAGAGTCCTGCTGGTTTTCATTCTAGCCATCTCATCAGGGACTGATTTACACCTGGGACGCCTGGTGAATGCAATTAACTGCAATTAACTAGCTGGTAGGATAGAAACCCAGCAGTACTCTGTCCTGAGGACCAGGACTGAGAACCACTGATTTAAGGCAGTGGTTTTCAAAGTGGGGCCCCAAGGGGGCGCTAGAGAGTCTGTGGCAGCATAGGGGCAAAGGGGACATTTATTATATATATCACACTGCAACTGGAAGAAAACAAAGACGTAGTGCTGCACAACTGCTCGTTTCCATTCTGTTTCTCAACGAGGAGAACGTTGTGGAGGAGATAGGCTACTGTTTTGCAAAGCACTCGAAGGTAGGGCCACTGGAAAATACATTTATGGAGTTTTAGATGAGTACATAGAATGGAATGGAGTTGACTGGTGTCAGTGTGTGTGTGTTAAAGAGACAGAAAAAGAGGGGGAAAGTCCTATGAACCAACCAGCCGAACAGTGCAACTTCCTCTCTCAAGGTCTGTGGTAAACGCCTCTCTCTCTCTCTAGTTCTGTGGTATACACCTCTCTCTCTCTCTCTCTCTCTCTCATATGAGATAAATACCTAAAAGTGAATACTGAGTATAAGGACAATACCACAATACTGATTATTGTGATTGTTACTGAAATGTATGTTAAATACGTCTAATATTGAAAGAATACATTGGAGAAAAACAACTAAACTGGACAAAAAGGAAAAAAAGCAAATGAATAGTGTGTAATGTCTGATTTTACTGAAAGGTACGTTGAGTACACTATTATACAGGAATTGAAGTACTTACAAGAGTAATACATTGAATAAACTGAACAGAATAAAAGGAAATAAAGCTACATCTTGGTTATGTAATACCAGTATTATCCAAATCAGATTGTGCTATGCCTTGCATGATAACCTATGTTTCATTGGTGGGGGGCCCCAGGAGGGCAATGCAACATTATGGGGGTCCTTTGGGAACCCCTGTTCTAAGTCATTGAGTACATCAGATGTGCACCAATATCAAGTACGATCAAAGTACTTTCACTGACATGAAGTTTTGACTATGCTATAGAGAACCCAGACTAAAGTATCCTTCAAACAGAATGGAATCATGTTTTTCTAGTGTAGCATCTTCAAATGTTGTGCTTGAACCCCTCACGTCACATGCTGCCAAACAAACACACACACACACACACACGGACACAATTGTGCGTTAAGTTTTCTTTTTTAATCCAATCAGAGTCACATTAACAAGTTATATCATAGCAGTCCCGAACAGACAAATTCAAAGTAGCTTGCAGTAATGACTCTTCATCACCAAAATACGTTAATAAAATAAAACCTCAGGGAGAGGAGTATAGAAAAAAGACAGGAGAGAAAGCTACAGAGAAAACAGCGAGTTCAGCGACTTGGTCCACATACACTGAGCCATCAGAAAGACACTATGACTCTAATTCAACTGTCAGAGTACACAAGGCTTTCGTCTTAGGCTCGCTGCTGGACTTACTGTTGTAAGCAGGCAGCAGTAGAATAAATAGAAGATTAGCTCTTACAAGTTTTGGTTTTTGAGATTGATAGCAAGTAGAAAAATTTATGATTCTCTTTGTGTGAGGCATCTGAAATAAGAAGAGGGAAGTGGATCAAGAGTTTTAAGTATGAGGGAGATGGTTCCACTTTCCATAGCGCCGCAATCCGCAATTGTTCTGAATGTAAATATGAGTATGTATTAAAAAAAACTGATTTCTGAAGGGCAAGGCTTGCTGGTGGGCTGGAGAGCCATCAGCATGATGCAGGACACCTGACCTGGGTTTCCTTTCCTTTGCCTTGCTGGGAGGGGGTCCTTGCTCCTCTCCTCCATGCACTTCATTTGTTTAATCTACTGTTTGCCTTTTGTTTTCTTATTTTCCCACCATCCAGCATCTACCTCACCATACTCTCCACTCACCAACTACTGATTTACTGACCAACACACCCCATTGTAACGTTAAGTCTTTTTCCAGTTATAGCCGTTTGTTAATACAGGTTTGATAATGTTTCCCCTTGAATTGTGTGTGTCTCCATTTTTGTTGTAGTGTGTTGTTGTGGTTGATGACATCAGCTACGATACCAGAATTAAATTCATTCATATTACGTGTCCTTGCCCTCAAGACAACGCAAGTGTTCTCCTTGACAAAAAAACAAGGCAACATCATGGGAGACACACCATTAACACCAATTAATCGCAATTAATCTATCAAAAGCAAGATTCTGGCTACTTTCCATAGTTTCACCAAAAAATGCTTACCAAAGGACACGCTTCAACAAAGTTTTGTAGAATTGGATTTTAACAGACAATCCCCCAATTTGTTATGGCCCGGCTCTTGGCCACAACAAAAATGGAGACGCACACACAATTTGAGGAAAACAATTATAAAAGATTATTAACAAACTAAGCTATAACTGGAAAAATACTTAACGTTACAATGGGGTGTGTTGGTCAGTAAATCAGTACTTTAGTGAGTGGAGAGTATGGTGAGGTAGATGTTGGCTGGTGGGAAAACAAAAGGCCGACAGCAGATTAAACAAATAAAGTGCTTGGAGGAGAGGAGCAAGGACCCGCTCCCAGCAAGGCCAGCCTTTTAAAGGCTAGGAAAGGAAACCCAGGTCAGGTGTCCTGCATCATGCTGATGGCTCTCCAGCCTGCTTGGACACAAACAAGAGCAAAACACACACAGGCCCTGACAGATAACCAGAGGGCTGTCGCTCTGATACAAAATAATCTCAAAGTACTGCAAAACGAATTTTGCACTAATGTTTACAAACACATAATAAATAATTTACAACTTTAACATGACTGTGGTCACGAAGCCGTCAATGCGAGCATGACGGCTACTGTGGCTCAGTTACCGTTTGTAATACAGCAACAGTCAAAGGAAAATAAAAGCAAAGCAAAAACCAAGAATCAAGACTTTGCATTACCAGAAATAATACAGGCTTCAGTGCCACACAAATGGTAAACTATAACCGCATCCTAAGAGGAGCAAGTCACCAACACGTCTGCCTAGACATTCTTCTCAAACACCACAGCCATTTACAATTAACAGTATGGTGGCCCTCATACATGTGCAGTAATGTTTGTAATAACCATCTGTTCTGAATCCACCTCATTTAGGAGTAACTCTTGATACTTGCATTTCACGGTGCAAACCGTTTTCAGTCATTGAAATTTGTACAATGCTGCCAAGCCCTACATGTTCAGTTTACAATGCCATTCCCAAGCTGAGAGAGTTCCACGATCCTGAGACAAAGCTGAAAAGTAGGTATATAAAACTGACTTAAGAGGTATAAACCATCTGAGCTCTTTCTGAAATAAATAATACAAAATAAAGAAAAGTGGGGGAGAGCTTCCCAGAACCTGTGATCCCTAATTTCTTCTGTGTTCCCATTACTGTAACAAATGTGAATGTAAAAACTATTCATATTAGCAAAATTGAGCTACAACACTGTAACCTACAAACTTAACATGCGCTACAGCATTGTCATAAAAAAAGTACAGAAAACAATCTAAAGTGCAAGCACATATACATACAATTTATGTGACAAAATAGCCATTGAGGGGCCAAATAATATAAGCATTGTGATTAAATGTAACAAATGTTATGTTTAATGCACATACAGTCTGGAGTGTTTGTGTGATAAGGCCCGTCATATGTGGTGGCAAACATCACCTCAAGGCCTGACACACTCACACACTCACACTTTTGCTTAGTTCAACCTGCACGCTTCAGACATTAAAAAGGTCAATAGAGGGTCAAACAGGACACAAAATGTACATTTGAAAACAATGATTTCAAAGGAAAATGTCTACTGTAGACCAGCGCTTTTGAGTAGCTTCTGATTGTGACAAGATTGTCTATACATTCTTTTTAATCATAAAAATTATATATAGATTCAAGGCTATCGGTTTCCGTATGAAATCTGCATTTTGTTTCTAAGCAGTCAACTCAGCAATAATTATAGTAATAACATAACAATAAAACTTTCCACCATGTTTGAGGAATACAGCACAAAACAATTGCAATATTATACAAAGGAAAAAAGTGGCTCATTTTTAACCATCAATACAATCTGCAGAGAGAAGATCACAGATCTTTTGTCATGGCAGTGAAAATAAAAAATCATTCATATACGTATATCAAAAATTCACAAAATGCCCTGCATTTGGAATATTCAAAGTACATATCAGAACTATTCAAAAGGATCGATCTTGAGAAGGCTAAAGAGATGTCAAATATTGCTTCACTGAAAGCCATAATGGGGATAAATATATGTATGGTCAAGAATCTGATGCAGATGTGATGTTCACATTGCTCACCAACATGACAAACCTTCAGCATACAAAATCAAAACCTTGTTTGTTGTAAATCCTGATGTGACATTCATAGTCAACTGAATCAAACCATGAATGCACAGATCCCAAGTAACATTTTCTCAAAATGGACTCAATATATTCCAATCTATATTGAGTTGAATTTCATCTGCACAGGAGAGGTATTGATTTCCCTTTTTAGTTTTCCTTTCAAATCAAACATGCGTAACGTGAACCACTGTGCATTTTGAGAATAGTTACAGAATAATCTTACTTTCCTCATTTTAGATTTCCGGGTTACTTTGTCTACCCCCAGAGATAGAAAGAAAAAAACAAACATTCCCTCAATTGCTGGCAAATGACTGAAATGAGCACCATTGTGTAACTTTTCTTAACACATCAAAAAACAAGTGTCAACTGAAGGTCATTTCAGATTTGTGACAATTTTCTTATTCTTAACGTAAAATGGCAATGACACCACGTATTATTTCTAGACTGCTGTGCGTGTACATTAATGGCATTACAACCCTAGAAGACAAAACAGAAGCAGACATGATGTGTGTACATCTAGCAATAGTGTGACCACCAAGAACTGTGCGAATTACAAAACTTCAGGGTAGAAATATCCGGTATCAAAAAAAAAAAAAATTCTTAAGAGTAAAGGAATGGATAATTCTGCCAAAGTTTATCATCACACAAAATAAATCAATTCCACTATTTGCCTGATTTGAGCTTCTGGAATGTTTTTTTTGTTTTTGTATTTTAAGTTGAATTTTACTCAATGAGACTTGAAGGGCAGGACATGCTGATGGGAAATAATCTCTTCCCTGCTTTCAGATCCCACCATTACTAAAAATACAGGCCCACTTAGCTCCACTGTTTACAAACACAACAAATGTAAATAGACCATTTGTAGCTCTAAGTAGTACATTTTGAACTCCTGTTGACTTGTCACATGCTGCAAGTCAGTGGATTGAGACACGTACAGTGAAAAATATTTTCGAGCCAATTAAATCAACATCAGCAAAAAGTCAGAAATGGGGCAAACATTTTTCCAGAGGTGATATTTTCCAATTCCAGACTGGGCTTCAAATACGGTTAGGGCAGGGAATGAAAAAGGTGGCAACATAAAAAGGTGCTCAGCCCTCTGTGAACACATGCACTCTGTTGGTGAGTAAAAACAGTATATACTTTCCTCCATGCACATGAGCTAACAAAAGCAGAGAGCCATTTTCATCACACCAGAAACTTGAACATGGAGGACAAAATCTCGAGGTGACTAAGGGGCAAATGTTTTTTCAGTTACGCTGATTATCACATCCTTCAATATTTGCTCATACCCGCCTTCATATGAAAAGTTGAAAAGAAAAAAATTCCAGAACACTAGGAATTTCCATGAACAGTTTGAGGAATAATAGGCTGAGAAAAGAGCAAGAATGGCCAGATTTTTTTAAATGTGTCATAATGTAAGGCAGAAAGGAAAATAATATGGCCTTGCCTTTGGAGAACCCATGACCGAACTGAGCCACCAAACTGAATGTGCTTTTAATGATTACACATTCTGATATAAGACCATAGGTTTTCCCTCCTTAGAGTCATTACACCACTAAATTGAAAAGGGCAGTACCAACGTAACCAGGTGACATCAGCACACTGCATTTTTGGTCCACGTCCTGTGATTTTAGGCATGAAAAAGAGAGAAATAGCTTTGCATTTCCTCACTAGAAGGAAAAAAAGTCAGTGAGGTTTGTGTGAATGAGGAATGACTGGGTACTGGTGTCATATGAAAAAAGACAACATGCATATAACCCAGTGAATGTCAAAAATAATGACATCATACAAGTTCTGTTTTTCATTTTTGTTACTGAACCCTGAGCTAAATCAAATATATCATATTGTGTATATATAACAGGCTCATATCAATTACAACCATCTCCTTACATAGACCTGAGTACACCTCAAGTTTGACTGGTGAAGCTAAATGCTCCAAGTGGTCAAACAATTGTCACTGGTGCTCTCCGGCCTCAATACTGCTCAAAGTAATGTATGAGCCCATGCATTTTACTTACACTTTCAGTTAAAAAGGCAGCTACCATTCAAAAGAAGAAATAAGTCAAAGTTACAAATAAAAGTAGAGAATGAAACACTGAGTTCACTTTACAGATTAGGGCATGTTTCTCTTTTTTTAAACATGCACAGTCAGTACCATGTTGGAGAAAAACATGGGGGGAAAAAAAGTATAATAAAAAAGGTTCACTGCCCACCAGAGGAATTTGAATAAGTGTTCGCCCTTCAATTATTCAAGCATTGTATCTGAAACGCCCATTGTTTGGCATTTTAACGTTCTTTTACTAAGAACAAATAAAAAAGAATTTAAAACAAAATAAACTCTTACCAGGCTGAAAATAACCTCATAAAATGTTATGGATATGATACTAATAAAAAAAAGGGGTAAGGTAAACTTCTTTATTTTTGTTGTTCTGCTTACTCAAATATAGTCCCCTACTGTTAAAACACTTACACCCACTAACTACCCACCAGCCCTCACATATTCCCTCCACTCTCTCACCAGGAGAGGTATTTCTCCCACTCAATTTTCATAAACCATTTCAGTTGTGTTTCTTGAGGAGTCCATCTATTGTGCCGTCGTGGTCTTTGGGGCTGAAGTCGGGGCAGATACCGTTGGCTGTTTTGGTAGTGGTACTGCCTTGAATGGCAGTGGAGCGGAGGCTGTGCTTAGTCTGGTGGCCGTAGTAGGGACAGCTGTGGAGGCCTACATTTTGTGTGTACATATACTCCTCAGCAAATTCCGGGTGATGTTCCACAAAGCTCCTGAACTTGTCTGTGGAAACACCACAAGAGGGCACCAGAGACAAAGGCAACATTAGCCAGAGGCTTACATAACGCCCAGAGACAAATTGAAATTAAAGCTAAAGTGGCCTGGTTTATCGTCGATGATAAAGCTCTCAACGATATTTACTACCTTTCATCTGAGAGAGGAAAAGGTCAGGAAAGAAGACACAAAATGATGGTCAGGAAGATATAGGCAAAACACATTTGGTGGGATAGGGGTGAAGTAAACTGAACCCAACACAGAAAAAAGGAGGTAGACAATACCCATCATAGATACCAGCTGTTACATAAGATGAGAAATTGGTATAACACTAACTGAGGAAAACATAGGGCAAAAGATCAGTAAAATAATGAATGTCAATTGATGAATCTACTTATACATAAAAATGCATGTTGTTATTGTGCTTTTATCAAGAAACATTTAAGAATACATTGAGCCATCACCACTAGTGTTAATCAAATGCAAAATTGCAGTTTTGAGCAGGGAATGTTTCAACTAGAATGAAAGAAGCATAGCAGTGTTGCAAAGCTCATCTAATTATGTTTGTCTGTCTCCTTGCATTTCCGTATCAGGCTGAGTTTACCCTGTGACTACCATGGACTGCAATACAGTTTAAGAGGCATGCATCTAAGACACTTTCATGAATCTTCCATTTGCGTCTACATCACTATTCCATCATCATTGGGGTTACGTATAGCATTGAGTCTGACTTGGACTCAGACTTGGGATCAGCTTCCATACTTAGCAAAACTGACCTCATATTGGTGTTCTGAGCACTTTCTATTGACCTACTGTCAATTTCCAAGCAAGTACTTGACACAAATGGATAAGTTGGATGAAAGATTAGACCACTGAAATGTGTTTCAGATGGACTTCGGAGGCGCTGGGAACTAGACAGTAAGTCGCTTACAATCCCAAGTTCCTGATGACGCAATGGATGGAACTTAAATTGTCTGCAGTAGATGTAAAGTCATCCCTGGCAACTAAAGCAGGACTAAACTTATTTTCAGCAATACTATGCTTTAGAAAATGAAATAATCATTCTAGTGTAAAACCTGGGTCAAATTACAATTTAAACGTAAGGAAACATCTTCTGTATGCCCGAATATAAAGCTTGGAGACAGATATAATTCAGAAATAATGGTCAGAGTGAAGTGCATGAGAGTCCTCACTTTTTCAAATTACGCTTTGGAAATCAGATCAGTCTTGGACTGATTGAGTTTGTCTGGGATGATGTATTTTATTATGTTTTATCTTTTATAATGATGTTTGACCTTGTAGCACTTTGAGATTTGCCTGCAAATGTAAAGTGCGTTATAAATAAAATATATTATTATTATTAGGATTATCCCAAAAGTGAAAACTCGACACGTTGTACTTCAGGACAACTAAATCAAATAGTCAGTGTGACAGAAATAATTTTGATTAATGATTTGACCTGGGAGGATTTGCTATACGACATCTCTTGTGAAATGTGGTCTTTCTTGTGTCCTCTGCATTGATGGCCAAGTGAAGTTCAAAGTAATGCTCAAATTAATTGACAGTATTTGGGTCAAAGATTGACCTGGGACAGTTTGTTTTGTGAAATGTCTTACCAAATGTGATCTTCCCTGTGTCTTCCACGTCGATGGCAGAGAACAGGCGTGACACGCTGAGGTGAGTCACTCCTAAAGCCGTCTTCAGGATAATTGCCAGCTCCATCTCTGTGATGGCACCATCCTCCTCTGCCTCAAACATCTGGATGTGATGCGAAGACATGCAGATATTATCTCTATGATTTTGCATTTGGGTATGCGACTCTGCAAGGTTGTCAGATTAAGAGCCAGTGACATCAATTTGTATATGGATATCCATTCATTTCTGAACTAATATGATCTGTATTGAATGGATTTCATGAGCCCTAAGGTCACAAAACTTGCTCAACTCACAGAATTATGTAAAACAATTCAAGTGAAAACATGAAAATCACTCCAACTGGAGGGATTAGGTTTTCATGCCTGATAACCCCTCAATGCACCTTCCATCTAATCTTGTGAAACGATAAACTATTAACAAACTTAACAGACGATGCCATTATTTGTATATTTGTACAGACAAGGGTAAAAATAAAAGTTCTCTTCCCATAATAAAAAGGCATGAATTACACATTGGATACGTACCAGGAAGCGTACCACACACTAATGTTTTTAACACTAATGTTACAAGAGGAGTTTATCGACCTTCACACGCTACAATTTGAACACTGCGCAGAGCAAAATGCAAGACAGACTGTATGACATTTTAACATAGCAAATGTCATGCGGATCCTAAGCAGCCACGGAAAAACTCCATTCCGCCTGCTGGCTAGATAAGCGAGCCTGAAACAGAACATACCTTGAAGGCCAATTTCATCGTTTCCAGAGTTTTGGCGGGTCTGCATACAACAGATAAGGCGATCACATATTCTCTGATATCCATGGAGTTATCTTCATGCTGGGAAAAGGAGAGAAAACAACACGTGTTATGGGAGATGAGAAGAGAGGTTTGTGAGCAAGTGTTCCTCCATTAATTTCTGTAGCACAAGTGGCTGGAGGTGGTCCCTGTTTGGGTTGAGTACAGGTTGAAGCAATAAAACAGTTATTTTATTGGATACTATATTGCATCCACATCCCTCAATGAATACAGAGGAAACAATGGTGTGAATAGTTTCACAAAAGCACCTGGTATTCAGTCCTACTCCCAGTCTCTAACGTGTTTTTATAAAAGTACTTAGTCATTTAAGTGCTTGGAGTTGATTCATGCCCTCTGTATGCACTACATTAACATTGATTGCCTTATATTCATGAAGATTACATTTTTGTAAAAAATATTTTTAATGCCTCACTCATATCCAAACGCTTGCCTGGGCCTCTAAATTCAACCATGTGCACATATCACATCTCTCATTAACTATTGTGTAGCTTATTCAAACATTTTTATCCTTTCTCTCATAACTACTAACGTGAACCTACAGTGTTATCCCAGAGATTATTATCATAGCTGCCACAGTCCTTACCTCGTCGAAGAGAGCAAACATATCTCGCAGCATGTCTGAGACGGGCAAATCCAGGTAGTGAGCAAAGTCGTCCAAGCCCAGCTTCTCCCCATCCAGCTTCCTGGCTCTATTCCCTTCCTCCTGCAGAACCTTCTCCGTGTTCCGGGGTTTCAGCCTGGAACAGTGGGGGGAAAAGCCTTGGAGTTAGTTAATAACTTGGGCATAGTGCCATAGCGGTAGCTGAGAACGTGGGTATACAGTAAACACAATCATTCAAAAAACAAGAAGAAAGGGATTGCAAAAACATCCAGCAAAGTAGAGTACAAAATGTCTACAAGGTCTACCCCACACAGTAAGTAAGAAGCATACGGTGGCCTGCTCTCATCAAAAAAACAAGAGGGAAAGGAGTGTTAAAGTGAAACAAAGCAACTAGGATGCAAATCAGCCTAAGCTAGGGATGCACCGTTCAGGTTTTCTTGGCCGATTCTGATCATCAATCGGATCGCAGATTGAAATGATGCATTTTAACCAGACATTCTACTTACATCATCATCATGTAAAAGTGCATAAATAGTAAAATTCAAATATAGCACTGTGTTTAACAGATTGTTATATGGCTGCATGACATAGCTGACCTATCCATGTGTAAATAAATGATATGTTTTATCCAAACATAGTAATTAAATGTTAGTGTGTGCTTGATGACTGAGGTGCTTACTCACTTATTGCCATTGGTAGCGCATGAAAAGTTGTAATTGCGGCAGCATAGGCTCTGCCTTCTGTCCAGTATATTAAACTGTTCTAATCTATGATCATAGGCTGGGAAATTTAAAACACAACGTCAGAAATGAACTGTCACTGGCAGATGGACGACATCGTAGGGCTGCACGATATGGACAAAATATCATATCCCGATATGTTTAGGCTGAATGGCGATATACGATATATATCTTGATATTTTCTATGAAGTGGGTTAAATGTTTCATTATAATTATGTTTGAGCAAATGAAACCCCAATTAACAAAACCGCTTGATGAGACTATGAGCGTCTGAGGTGAGAGAGGGAGAAAGATAGAGAGATTTCTACATGTAAACTTTCAAGCTTTTATTTTGAAGGCTAAATAAATGTATGTTATTTACATTTCCGGCTTTTATTTTGACGGCTAAACGCTTTAACCAGAACTATTTTCTGGTTACTAGATGTAGCTTAACGAATCTAAACGTCATGTATAGAAGCAGCTGCACCGCTTTAAAAAGAAAAAGTATCGCTTCAAAGGCAGAATCACGAACAGACAACAGAAGCTGTATCTTGTATAAAAATTCTGAAAGTTGGCTCCTAATTTTTTTACACGCCAGAGTGGCTGAGTAGCCTCCGTAATTTACCGGCCAAAGAGGAAGTCTACACACCATTGGCGCTT
>OMLI01092869.1:0-10902 GCA_900302605.1 Rondeletia loricata
CGCCTTTCTGTCATTCATTTCTATGGTAAAGACGCGCTAGGCGCGCTCCTCTTCCCAGCACCGCGCAGAGCGTTTTTAGCGCCCTCAGCGTCTGGCGTTTTAGGCGGAACGCTCTGAGCGCCTAGAGTTGAGAATAGTTCAACTTTTGGAGAGAAGCGCCGCTCGTCAATGTCACTTTTTTCGACCGACCAATCAAAATCTAGGAGGAGGCGGGACTAAAAATATCAACAACATGGCGGAGCTCTGGGACGAGCCGGTGCTAGGCTACTCCCCGGCCCAAACTGCCTCCTACCACGATTCATGTCGTGTACCCACACACTCCTACCCCTTCTCCTGACAGCGGAATCTTCATCGAGATCCGCCGCAAGAGCAATCACAAGGATTCGGTTTTTGGCATTCATGTTTACCGTTATGCAATCCTTTAGCTGTGATTTGTACTAAAACGCACGCGAGCAGCTCCGTGTGCTGCGGTCAGAGCGTTTAAACGCCCAGAGCGCTTTTTGGAATTTCATATTTTTGATATGCAAAGCGCTCTGCCATAAAAAAACGCTTTCTGTGGACACGGCCCCTTAGGCAGTTGAGTTCTGATTCTTTTCCATTAATTTCTCAGTGTCTCAGAGAGAAGTATTCAAGCTATCTGCTCATAAATCCATCCTGGTTTGAATAGGATTCCCTAATCCTCCTTTGCATAAAACCCCTAAGCAGAACTTGCAACCCACTAAAACTATCACAAACAACGGACCCCAGATTCTCAAAATATAAGCCCCGTGGGTTAAAGCAACCCCAGCAGCTTTCGCCAAGGTCACTCCAGCAGTTGGAGCTGAACTTGAGAACTGTGGGAAATCAGCCACCGTTGCAGGCGGCAGCTGTTTGGAGTGTGTCCGCCTTTGGCTCCCTCACTGGTGATGCGTAGGCACAGTCTGGAGGTGTCAGCTGCTAATTCACAAGCCCATATGGGTGTGAGCGGGCGGCAAGGGTGACATGGTCGACTGGCATGGTTTGTGAAAGGTCTCAAGGATGTGGTTTAGTGCAGTCCGCTGAGGATTCTCCTTCCGCTGCCCAGTTTGATCTGGGTCCCTTTGTAAACTGGATGAAAACTAAACACTTTGGCTTACGTTTTAGAAGTGTTGGTATTATGTATAGGATTAGGTGTGTCTTAGCTTCTCTAAATACATGCTCCTTGCTAGACTGTGTTTTGCATGCTGTGTACAAAATTTAACTGTTGCAGGAGAGGCCTAGGAAAACAGAAGGAGCTACTCTCTGCACACAGGGAGGCTGAAGGTTAGAGATAACAGTTCACAGTATGGTGGGAGAAACAGAAGTTACACTATCTACGCAGAAACAGAGACAAACACAGAAGCAGACAGAAAGTGTGTCAATCAGACAAGACCTACCGACAGCTTGCTGTCATCCTCTGGTGCCCCAGGACTTGCCTTCTCATCCAACACAAAGAGAGACGAAGTAAAAGGGGGGAGAGGGAGAGAAAACAGGACATAGATGTGAAGCCCACAACCAGACAGACAAAAAATGAAAAGACAATAGACATTACAGTGCAGTTACAGTGATGGTGTTGACTGATTATGACATGAGTGGACAAGTCTTGAGGGACATGATATACCTCCCCAGTGTTGTGCCTACCTACTGTGTCAGTCACAAGCTGACCAAGATTAGCCTGTGCCTACATGGTATTTCCAAAAAATTCATTAAAAAATGTCATCGAATTCCAACTATTTGATACAGTCAAGGAAATTCATACATATCAGAATTGTTTTTCATCTAGAAATTGCGTCAGTATAACCTCAGTGACCAAAGGTCAAAAAGGATAGTGAAACCGCATTTTTTATTAGAATTGGGTAAAAGGAAAACAATATTCAGTCTCTGCTGTTTGTCAGTTCCCATCATGCATCAACCCATTTCAAGTCCATCAAACTTATCTATCACATCCTCAACATCATGGATAGAAACCTCAACCTTATGCCACACCTAAATAGGAGGCTCTCTTAGACTTTTGACCCAAGTCTGGCTTTGGATACCATAACTACCATAACACTCATGCACGTCAGTGAAGGATGATGCTTGAAAAGCCGGTACCTTTCTAAAGGCTGACTGTGCGCAGAATATGATTTGATTTGAATGTTTATTTCTGACCCATAGGGCACAGGGCAGGGCACAGGGCCGAACCAAGAGGGAAGAGGGAAGTTGGGGTTAGATGTTTTTAAACCTACAATAAGAACAGGATAAGGAAACAGGTCCTCCAAAGCCGATTCTTGACCTGAAGGGTGTAAATACTCTCAACCTTTGGCCCGGTCCAAACTTGTCAGCTTCAGATGAGTTAGCAGTATATTAATCATGCCTCTCAGGGTCGGCATGTGTGCTGTCCAAGCCAACCAGATCATGCTTAAGTGAATCCAGTCTGTTAACAATCACCCAGTTCTCTGCCATCGTTCTTAGAAGGCCTATTTGGCATGTGTCTATTTTCTAAACAAAAGTATTTTCACTCACTGACTGACTGGACTGTGTTCAGTTCATCTCCAAAAATGTGTGTGAGTGTGTGTGTGTGTGTGTGTGTGTGTGTGTGTGTGTGTGTGTGTGTGTGTGTGTGCAAGAGAACAAACATGAAGCTTTTGTTCAGATCTTAGCATATTGAGGCTTTGTTGAACGGCCTACTCAGGTTTCAGACAGAATGTGTACAGTGTGGTGGCATTGTACATGAGCATTTTCTGTAAGGGTGGAAGGCGTGTGCTGATAAGGGAAACAATGCCAAATGAAATGCAGAGAATTATCTGGTTTGATCCTGTCAGCGTTTAAAAAATGCAGAGCAAATATACAAATTTAAGACAAGGCCCTTCAGGCTTGTCACACCAGTAATTCATTTGCATGCTCAAAGACATCATCCAAAGAAACTGTTAAACTGTTAGATGAACGCTGCATTGTTTGTTGGCAATGTGTTGTTAACATTCTCAGATTTCTGAAAAAAAATTAAAAAAATTCACCTTCACTTGAATGAATCTTTTCTAATCAGATTGTCAGGGCTGGTTACATCTTGAGAAAAATCAACCACTGCAATCATAGTGAGTCATTACCCGGTATCCCACTGTTTCTGTTCAACAACTCATCATTTACCATATATTAGATTTTGCTGCAGTACAGTTACAGCATAATTACAGAAATGAGGGAGCTGAAATCAAAGGGTTGCCAAATCAAACATGTTAAAGAAGCTGAGCAAATCCAGAAATTTGCCACAGAGCTGTTCTGCTATAACCCCCTTTTCTCATTTCATATCTCCGGGGTAATTCCCCTCCACACACGATTTGTAATTACTCCATTTCATTCCCTATCACCCTCCTCAGAGGCAAGTCAGGAGAGTTAGGAGAGAACAGGTGAGTGTGCCAGACAGAGATTATGCCACGGGTCGCTCATTAAGCCAGCGTTAAATATTATGACTAATAATCACATACAGAGATTAGTATGTTCTTTGGAGTTTGTGTGTGCTCTAATCCCAGCAGCTCTGCTTCCAGTTCTTACATAATGTCACATCAGAACCGTTCTTGGAAACGGATCGGCTGGAGGGGAAAAATGTCCCTCTGCAGTCACATGCATGTAATGCTGTATTATGGAGAATTATGGACAGAGAGTGTGACATCATGCAAAAATACTGCTTCCGCTATCACAAGGCAAATTGCCCACAGCTTAGGGGGGACTTTTGGAGGAATCTGAGTGCACTAGTGAATCGCTGAAAGCCGAGTTGTAAATCCTGACTTTCGAACATCAGCGGCGGATTATAGGTCCTCTCATATGCAATCTGAGTGCACAAAAGGATCCATTTCTGGAAGAATTTAATTTGCATTTCCTTAGTGCTTCGACATACCCAGCCAAATAACACAGTAGATGAATAGCTACTTTGCACCCTTCCAAGACAGATAACCTTTGTTTAAAGGTAGCCCATGAAGGATTCGACTAAATCCTTAATATAGCCTACTGTAGATTCAATATGAACTGTGATAACTACCATCAGCATTACATTCTATAACCCTTATGAGCTACTTTCTATTGGCATTTTATTGGCACTTTATTTCCTTTCACCACAGCTTGTTTTTTTTAAAAGATTTGGTAGGGAATCGAGCCCCAAAACCAAATGAAAGCATGAAGCATCATACTGTTTTTCAAAGTCATACTTTTCAAAGTCACACTTTTTAAAATATTACAGTGTGTCATAAAAAGAGTAACTAAACCCCCAAAACATTGTTTTCAGCTGAAATAAAATTTATTTGGGTATTTAGTAGTGTTGTCAATGGATTCAGGTCCAAATCTTGACATTTTAGTGCAAAGTTGTTGGATCCTAAAGATTGTGTTATAAACCCACATGGCGACTGCCCACTACAGGTTGAAGACCGGCTATTGCAATTGTATTTTGCTATTGGCTGATGTGGTGCCAGGTGACGTAGTGGTGCCAGCTTTCGTCAACAAGCAAACACCCTATCACGGCCACAGTTCGTTTTACCGTATCTGTCAACGCCCCCTATAAAAGCAACATCTACAGACAGCAGATTGTGGAGAGGAGTAATAGACAATAGCGGACTGAGCGACATAGCGATTGCAGAGTAGTTAGATTGTGGCCGAGGCAGCTCAAACTGGTACAGCTCTGGAGCGCCTCGTTCTGGAGGCATTTTTTGAATTTCCACAGTAGATGCACTTCAGCCAAAACTCTGGGGTTTAGTTACTCTTTAATGAAAAATCAAAAGCCTCAAAAAAAGTCCCTTAGGATCTTAAACATTTTGGAATTCTAGTACTGCATTTAATTAATTTTCACATAAATACAGAGAGAGCAAGTTCAACATTGAATTTCCTGAATCTGACATGTACAAACTATCCAAGCATACAGTAACCCACCGCCCTCCTGTTTATTACCTCCGCCAACAGAGTTGGCTGGGAGGTTATGTTTTCGCCTCCGTCTGTTTGTCTGTATGTCCGTCCGTCTGTCTGCCTGTCCGTCCATTTGTCATTTAGCAGGATGTCTCAAAATGTTATGAATGGATTTGCACGAAACTTTGTAGAAAAGTAGGTCATGGGCCAACTTAGAACTGATTAACTTTCCACGCCCACTGGCCTAAAGGGGATATTATAAAATGATATTTGAAGTATTTATAGTAGTGAATTTGTAGTAAATGTGGACATAAATAAACCATCTGTGTGACTATGTGTGTGTGTCTATGTGTGTGTGTGTGTGTGTGTGTGCGCGTGCGTGCGTGCGCTAAATTGTTCCTAAAAATAATTTGCCTATGTGAAAACAAGAGTTCCTGGTTTCTTAAGCAAACTTGAATGGAGAAATCGTGTACAGCTCCAGGCATTTGCTAACACGTGCATACAGTAAGCAGCCTGTCTGTCAGAGCATGACAGAACCCCCCTTCGAGATTTGTCCATCTACATGTATCGTGTTAAGAGCAAAGCTGTACAGCAGCACGACTGAGCAGCATTTCTCTCTCTCTCTCTCTCTCTCTCTCTCTCATTTTGCCTAGAGACGATAATGATGATCTTCAAGGAAAGGAGGGAAAAGATGCACAACAAGTCAAGAAGCCATCCACTTGCTAATTAGTAACCCCTTCATTTTTCTAACAAGCAGAACTAATTACAGGAGCTGCCACGACGCTGATTTCCCACAAGGCAATGCTCACCAGGACTAAGCCAAATTTGCTTCCTCTTACTCCCCCCTCCCATGAACCAATCAGACTCAGGCTTCAGGCAAATAGGGGAACAAAAACTGCTGTGTCATTTTTGCAAGTGAATGCAATCCCCCAAAGCTGGGCTTGATCAAGGCACCTAGTATGTTTTGTCATTTTCCTAATAGTATTCAACATTCATGCAATGGTTAAAGCAAAATTGAGTGACTGATACAAAAACCCACAGCCAAAAGGCAGGCAGCTCAATCTACAGTATATGGTCAAAACAATGGTATTCTAATATGCATACTGTAGATACTTACAAAATGTGTATTGTTTTTAGAAACAATGATTTATTCACTTCTGTGCTGGTAATCTGATAGAAAATAACCAAAGGATCATTATTTAACTGTGCGTTCTCCAACCAGCAGACCTGCTTACTTGGATGATTTATTTGAATGCCTTTTTAAATCTCACACAAACAAGCTTTGGCTATTTTCATCTGACCAAGTCAGGTCAAAATGATCTGGCTAAAATCTTATTATTTAGCTTATTTTTTAACGTAGTTTTGCAACTTAGATCTCCCTCAAATATCAATAATGCAAAGCCCACACCATCAGGAGATGCTGTGCCTTATGTCAATCTTCCTATTGATGCAGTGCTTAGTATTGTTATTTCTGATGGCACATCACCCACGTAATCCTGACAACAGATTTCCCGCTGCTTTGTCAGCAGGTCAGCTGACGGTCAGCTCTGTCAAAGTGCGCAGACAAAAGAACCGTATCTTCAAGTGGAGGTGAAGGTGGAAGCACGGGGAGACCGCTGTCTGCTGCCATGACTGTCAGAGACACGTGGCCGGGTTGGCCAGCCACTCTTAGGACAGGCAGAACAATATGCTGATGGAGCCCTCCTAGGTCACCTTGGTGGGCTAGAGTGGAGATGGGGTGGGGTGGAGTGGAGGGACAGCCAGATGCCGCGTTCTTCCCTCACTGATGGACATGACAAGTGGTAACCCTCTTGGATGAGAAGAGGGGAGGAAAGGCTTACAGCAGATTCATTGAGCCCCAGAGCTTTTCCTAATTAGCTCATTAGAGACCGTCTGATTGCAATCAGGTCCATTTTGAGAGTTTATTCTCTTAAGTTTGGTTTAAAATTCTCTGAGCTTATCTGTGTCACGCAGACATCACCACCCTGGATTTTACAAGTTATGGGTATTATATGAACCACAACTCCAAAAGCTGACATAACGTTCAGCTGGTGCAGCTTAGTGAGGCTGATGTTTATAGCCCAAAATCCCCCTGAGGAAGGAGTTAAGTATGTAAGCCCTGCCAGTCTTCAGCCACCTCCAACCGCATGCACAGTGCCCATCTCATTGGGTTGTGTGTCATTTCATACGCCCACGAGATAAAGATCTTGGTGCCCTTCACATGATGCTTTTACAGTGCAGTTACATTAGCTAATTTGACCCCATCTTTCAAAAATAGCCCTTGATCGATATGGCTTTCAGTTTCTTGCAAGCCTCAATGTTTCACCTTCAGTCTCTCCATCACCACATAGGACCCTGACAATGCTCAAGTAAAAGAACAACAAAAAAACCACACAGTCCAAGTTCGCAGAATTGCTTTACCTGCATCTGAGGGGCCAGCATAACTAAATCTAGACAGATGAATGCCTTGACCTTTGTGACCTTGAGTCGTTGATTTAAGTAAACCAGGGACATATTATGTTGCATTTTGGTGTGAAAATAATAGTTTAACACATGTTGCTACCATACCATGATATTAGTCAAACCTTCCTTTCAATTTATTCCAAAGATTGTGATTTGTTTGGATTGAAAAAATTAAACTTTTATCTAGGGCACTAAAAAAATATATCAATAGATGATCTGACCATCTGCTAGCCTCAGGAGCTATGGACAAAACAATGGACAAAATCAATAGAAATGGCCTCCATTGAAGACATCAGTTTAAGCTGGAGCCAGGGCTATTCAGAGCTGCGTAGACCACTTCAGAATATACACTCATTAAGCATCAAAGAGAGAGGGTCAGAGGGAAGCAGCTTCATGGTCTGGGCCTATTCAGATCCGCTCCTCTGCCTAGGCTTTAAACGAGACGGCTTTTGACGATCCGGCAGTTCGTGTCTCGGCCAGTTTCCCGGTGTATTACGACAAATCCAAGACGGAGAAGACTCTTTGATCGAAGGTCTGCAGTTTAGCCCAGAGCTGCTAATCTATTCCATTTGTGGGATGACTTGTAGTAACTACTATTTGAATGTGCTGAAGCTAGACCAGTGAGCTAGAGCAGGTCTAGCTGCTGTCCATGGTGCTGCACAAGGGGTCAGGACCTTGGAGAGTGAAGGAGTAAAGACTGGGTTCAGTGAGACTGGATCTATTCATATAAAGAAAATATGTCCCACTAAAACCCCATTGAAGGTTTGAAGAGTTTTGAAGGGTACGACTTGCAGACAGAAATTATGTTTTTTTGCAATTCAAAATATAAAGCTATCCTTACAAACAAAACAAACATGAGGAAACCAGTTCCTGCTTCATAATGCATTTAAAACTCATGTTGAGCTCTCTAACACTATCAGTCCTTCTATCAAGCGCATGGTCAATCAATTGGAGAATAAAGTAAATTCACAAGCCCCATTTTCTATCACTCTGTTATGAGGCTACCATTTTGTTTACATCTGAATTACAGATTTGGCTCAGTATGTAAGTGACAGGGTGACCTTCAAACCATTAATAACACTGAATATGCAGGAAAGAGCCAGTGTCCCTTCTGATAAGAATGGAGTGGGCAGCCAAATAGTACAATAAATAACCAATTGAGGACAACATAAATAGCAGCCATCATCCCCTATGCTGCAAATGAGAACTTGGCTTACACAATTATTCCCATTCAATGTCATTCAATTGAATTTGGACAAAAGCAGGGAGCCACCGGTGAACAATGACATCACCAAGAGAGCTCACACAGTAACTGTAGATAATAGAAGAGAGACGGTGAAAGAAGCAACTCTGGCTCTATCCACCCAGTGTCCTAGTTGACTCTACTGTGTGTGTTTTGATTGGCCCGTTACTTTATTCGGAGGAATACTTGTATCTCTATTGACTGGCCTAACAGCCCCACAACGAGGTAAAACCTCCAAAATTGGAAAACGAATTACTGTCTCTACAGTAGTGCCCCCCCCCCTCCTTAGACAAGGAGCCACAGCTGGAACGGATGATAAAACTTGGACTCCTCATCGTCATGGCGAGATCAAAGTAGCAGGCTTTCTATTTTTAAAACATTATTGGATTCTGGCTCCGTTGTCGCTGGCTGAGCCCATGCTCCATAACGAATCAATTTCTCTATGTGGCTGTGTGTGTATTGTGTGAGAGTGTAGTGTGAGCGTGTATGCATGTGTTTACGTAGGTGTCTGCACACACACATGCATATGACCTTAAAGGCAAACCATTGCCCCTAAAAACATGGAAAGCTTCTTTCGAAGTAAACTTTCCTTGATGATTTAGGAATCAAATCATTAATAAAACGACTTCCCCTTCCCCTCTAGCTTTTCTGGCATGTTGTACTATATACTATACAGTAGTTGCTTCCGTATTTTCTGTCCAGAATCGCAACGTGCTTCTGTATTTGTTGGCGTCCTCCCACTTCCACTACCCCTCCCCTGGTAGATACATACTGTATAATAAGATAATAAGATACAGTATAAGGTAGGCCTACATAGAACTCACACAAGCATTATCTACTTCTAGGAATGCTTTGTTCAGCTGAAACTAAGTCCACTGCTACAACTTTTCTCCTGAAGGACACAAACATGAATATTTCCACCTCTCTCCTGGCAAAAACACAATACTCACAATAAGCACAAGGGCATATACTGTACAGATGAAACTACACAAGGAAATTTTTTTTTACAAAATTGGTAGGCCAACCACATTTGCAAGGACAATCATGGCAGCCCATGCCCTGTAATACTTACATGTTTAACCTAAAGGTTAATTTCTGGGTTGCATTTAAGAGCATGTTGTACATGCTAGCATACTTTTCATTCAAAGGGGGTATTTCAACTGGATTTACCACAAATTAGCTTGACAACTGCTTTTTTAAGGCAAACTCCACACATGCCTAAAGAGGCAATCTGAAACAGATTTTTATCATTTAGAAGGTGGGAGTTCAGTAGGACACATCTGGATTTTGCTGAAAATTAGCTTAACAACAGTCATAATGGAAAATAATCCCATGAGTACGGCACACATGACTAAAAATAAAATAGACCATTAGTGACTAAGTTCATCTAGTGTAGCCTGGCAGTATAATATACAAGGTGGGAGCTCACTTGGATTGTTCTGGATAAAGCTGAAAATTAGCACAACAAGCATAGGATGAACACATTGCATTGGCTTTATGTATAAATATACAGAAGGTGTACAGCATCAACACCGGTGCCCGAATGTCCAAATCCATTGGGAGGAAACACAAACAGCCTTCTGCCTGCACAGAATCTGCTTTGTAACTGATCTTTGAAGCGCATCCTGATGGAGGATCTCGCCTCCGTGACGCTATTTATAGCTTGGTAATGCATCAGAGGTTGCACCTTCCGCCTCTGCAGAACCGACATCTGCCTCGGTACACGCCGGCTTATCCAACACGGAAGATAACAGGCATCTCATATTGTGGTTGGGTGCAGAATCTTACTAAGAACCCATTCTGCCCGCTTTATCCATTCCAACAAGTATTTGAGACTTTTTCCCCCTCGTTCCCTTCACTTTCCTGTTTGTCTTACGGAGAGCTTACTGTTACTGGTGGAAATAGAGGATGATAATGTCATCACACATTTAATGTCATGGGCTAGCCTAGCATAATCAAGTTCAGATGTAATTACAATATTACAAGATGATATTCACTGTTCAACTACTTTGAATCGTGCGTTGTCGTGTGTTGTGAAAAATCATACATTGTCACATCATGAAAAGACATGGCCAATGACACTGAATTAGTCACCAACACTGACAAACAGTGACTTCTGGTGTGCCATGATGATAATAACAAGCAGTGGGGCTTGTCTATCCTCCTCAATGCAAACCCGCTCTGTCTTTCCTAAAAACCATGGTGCACAAAGTGCTGGCTAATCTGATCTGCCTGAGCCAGTATTTTCAAAAGCAGCCAGTCAGTCCATCAGCCAAACAATGAGAGAGGCCACAAGATAACAAGATAAGCCTGGGCCTGCCTGGCGAGGTGGT